>JAQFVV010013157.1:0-85522 GCA_028023455.1 Epiperipatus broadwayi
TAATAGAGTCGAAGCCCCCCATAAGGTGGGAGGTGCATAGCGTGTGCCAGACTTAAGGGATCACCGCCAGAGGCATTTGATACGAAGAAAGAATATGCATAGCGTGTGCCAGACTTAGGGGTCACCACTAGAGGCATTTTTATATGAAGACGAGAAGAAATCTATGGGTTCGAACCTGTTGTAACCCCCAGATTAAGAAGCACGTAATATATATACGAAGATAGGCTAAATGACAGAAACGCAGTAATGATATATGTCTCTAACAACATTGAATAAATTTTACAGCTTTAAAATAAATGACCTTTGTTTGAATACTATAATACGCCATGCAATTATAATATATAGAGAGAAATTTAGATTTCATTTACTAAAATATACTTGAAGATTTTATTTAGCAAAAGAAACATTAAGATTTAGATTTCAAATTAATAAAATATAAGTTAAGATTTGACTAAGTAAAAGAGACATTAAGCTTCACCCCCTTCCCATTCCTACTATTTAAAATAATTCAATCTCACCTTCGTGGATTTTACAATAACTGGAATACATAGCATATATTTTAAGAGTATAAAAAAAAATAAGTAGCAGTTATATATATATAAAACGATTAAGTCACCTTTTTAGAATTTAATAAATAATTATAAAATCAATGTTTCAGAGTGTTAATTAGCTTGAGTTCTGGATTTTCAGAGTTAAACAAATCAATTTTTATATTAAAACGAACCTAAAATGTTGATTCATAAAACAATCTGGCGAACGTATTAATTAACAATACGTTATATTTTAAGGGAACGTTAATAAACTTGATTCATGAAGGTTTACTTAAAAAGAAGAAAGGATTTTTAGAAAATTCAATTCGTCAGATTGTTTTAGATTGACATATTAATAAGCAAGCAGATATATAAATCAAATAATAAACACATATAAATAAATGACCGCACCAAAATTAAAGAGCATATAAGAGAGAATTAAATTTATATAAATTATTTAAGAGCAAATTACATGTTATTTATATATATATAAAAGCAAAGTTAAAGAATACATGAGAAGAGATCTTGATAGATTATTTAGACTAAATTGACTATTAGGTAGCGGCTTGAAATTTACCTTTCAATTTTGAAGAGTCTGATTTAAAATATTGCCCGTGCACGGCAGTTGAAAATGAAAGTTCTGCAAGCTTCTATTAACATTTTTAAAGTTCTCCTTTCACTTTAGGGTAGCAGAATATTATGGCCGCGGAAGACGACCCACAGGGGTCCGGAAGAGTGGTGGATTTACTGCTACATCATTTTTAAGTTTCAAGCAAACGAAATATGTTTATATTACCTCTCTATAAAAGTAGCTAATCTTTCAATAGTAGTTAATCTCCTCTTCAATAGTAGTTCATCTCCTCTCCAAAATTCAGTCATTTTATACTTTTTCTTTTATCAGTTGTTTTTGAAAGATGCAATTGTTAGATAACGTCCAAAATAAATTCAAATTTATTTCCAGATTAGAAATAGATTTGACAACATGTTTTCAACAAAAGAAAATCTTTAATCTACTTAATCCCAGTTATTTTAAGTAAAACTTTAATTAAAAAAATACCTCCCTTTAATTATTTTTGGACAATTACAACAGTCACATCTTCCATATTGGATTTTATAAAAAACATAGTTTAATAGAAAAACAAGCATTTTAAAAAGAAAAAGCTAAAAATGACATATAATAAATATTTAAAAACATAAATATTTTGTTAGTAAGTTTTGCTCCTATGTATATATTTGAGCCGCATATATAATACTTTAATAAAAAAAAACTAATAATTAATAAAAAGAATTAATAATAATTTTAAAACATGTTATTGAAACATTAAATTTTATAATTTAGGCGCACATCTCAAATATATACATGAAATATATATATACGACAAAAGGAGCGGGATGGGAAATAGGGATTTAAACACAGGTTAGTAGGTAGAAACATGAAGCACAATCTTAAGCTAAGATTTACTGCTTCACTTGCTATCACTTGCATTTATGAACAATAGATGGAGCTTTACCAAAACCTCCAAACAAGCATATTTTTGTTTGCATAAATAGCAAAAGAGTCAGAATTCACTATCTCTTTCATTGGCTCCACCTTCAGATCAGCTGATTTAAAGCTAATTTGCTATCATCAGTGAAGGATAGGGCTAGAAACTAGATCTAAACACTGACTCCAAGCATTTATGCATATCAGTTTGCAAGCATGAATTTTTTAGACACATAATGTCTTCAAACCCAGCCTAAAAATCCAGATAGCTGCATGGGTCTGATATCAGTTCAGTTTCACCACATAGTCAAAGCCTCTGCAATATATATCATTGCAAAAACCTTTAAAGGTACGTTTATGTAGCTATGTGCCTTGTTAGGCTGGGTTTGAAGACATTATGTGTCTGAAAAATTCATGCTTGCAAACTGATAGAAACTTGTTGCACAAACGCTTGGAGTCAGTGTGTAGATCTAGTTTTTAGCCCTATCATTCACTGTTGATAGCAAATTAGCTTGTAATCAGCTGATCTGAAGGTGAAGCCAATGAAGGAGATAGTGAATTCTGACTCTTTTGACATTTATGTAAACAAAAATATGCTTGTTCAGAGGTTTTGGTAAAGCTCCATCTATTGATCATAAATGCAAGTGATAGCAAGTTACATGATTTATGACTTGTTATTGTTTTTTATAAATGTACCTTTAAAGGTTTTTGCAATGATATATATTGGAGAGGCTTTGACTATGTGGTGAAACTGAACTGATATCAGACCTATGTAACTATCTGGCTTGTTAGACTGGGTTTGAAGACATTACATGTCTGAAAAATTTATGCTTGCAAACTGATAGGAACTTGTTGCATAAACGCTTGGGGTCAGTGTTTAGATCTAGTTTCTAGCCCTATTCTTCACTGATGATAGCAAATTAGCTTGAAATCAGCTGATCTGAAGGTGGAGCCAATGAAAGAGATAGTGAATTCTGACTCTTTTGATGTTTATGTAAACAAAAATACGCTTGTTCAGAGGTTTTGGTAAAGCTCCATCTATTGATCATATATATATATCATTGATTTTAAATATCTATAATAAACAGACACATGTCATATATGTTATAATTAATATACCTTAAAATATATATAGTCATGTTTAAACAGGCGAAACTCACTATACGTATTGCCACACATAGCAAGCTAGAGTGATCAATGGATGCCAAAAGGCTAGTGCATAAAATACCCATCAAATGGCTACTCATCCAATATCCCCAGTCTAGTTTCTGGCTTATGGCATTCGTCAGGGAGGATCCTTGGTTCTGAGAGTACTGCACCTAGACCTTAGGATCTAATGCAACCCTCCAGCAGCCACCTTTTATCTCCACATGACTACAAAACTATGAGTTTTAAACTGAAAACACCTTAATGTTTTCAATCCAAGCCCATTAGCTTATATAGTCATATGGCTCTAAACTCAGTTCAGTACCCATACATTTTTGTGTCTTTGGTTTTTTAATGATCATAGCCACCACTATCCTATTAGGTAAGATTGGTTTTAAGCCAATAAACATCATATGACCATCACCTTTTAAGCTTGTATATAACTTGTTTAAACAGGCAAAACTCATTATACATATTGTGACACACAGCAAGCTAGAGTGATCAATGGATGCAGAAGGCTAGTGCACAAAATCCCCATCTAGTGATTACTTATCCCCAGACTAGTTTCTGGCTTATGGCCTTCATCAGTGAGGAGCATTAGATCTGAGATTGCACTGCACCTAGATCTTAGGATCTAATGCAACCCTCCAGTGGCCACCTTTTATCTCCACTTAACTACAAAACTATGAGTCTTAAACTGAAAACAATACTGAAAACACATTGTTTTCAATCCAATCCCATTAGCTTATATAGTCATATAAATCTGAACTCAGTTCAGTACCCATACATTTTGGTGTACCCATACATTTTGGATGAGTAGGCACTAGATGGGGATTTTATGCACTATCCTTCTGGCATCCATTGATCACTCTAGTTTGCTGTGTGTGGTACTACGTATAGTGAGTTTTGCCTGTTTAACAACAGTTATACACAAGCATAAGAGGCCGTGGTCATGTGATGTTTATATAGTCATGTGATGAACATCAAGTTTATTTAATTCAGTGCTATTCATTTTCTCTCTTTGAACTGCTTAGATTCCAGAAAAAATTTCTATGGACTGGTAACATAATTAAAATAAATTATCTTAATTTTTTATCAGTGACAATATATATATATATATCATTCCTGAAATGCATAAGGATATTTTTACTCACTTGCCACTGACATACAAAAAACTTCTCAAGTACGTAGTCTTATCATTATTTATACAATAAAATTACAGACATAACAGAATAATGAACGCAAGAAATATTGATTACCGATAAAAAGTACATTTATAAAATCACAACCTATATAATTATTATAGAGATAGTGTTAATTAAAAGTAATTAACAAGTATTCCATAAACATCACAGAAAATTATATTAATTGATTCAAAAATTACAGGTTATAAAATAATTCTTGTAGTATAGTCACATAATAATTGTTACAAGAAAAATTCAATACAAAAAAATCACAAAATTAAAAGCCAAGAAACTGTTTTCAAGATGGAAGCAATAAAAGAAAATGATTTTCAATTAAATATTTTAAAACAATAGTTCACTTTCAATTCGTAAATCAAGATTTGGCATCAAATTGGCTAAAGTGAGAAAAAAAGATGAACATACAGTTTCAGAGTTTGTGTTTTATAGTACGCATGGCCAAAAATCACTAATCATACAAATATGTTTTCATAAAGGGATGAGCCATAGCTTTTTTATGCAGAATTGGATATTCATTTTTTTATTTTGATCCAAAATTTATTTAAATTCATTGTGGAAAAATTTGATTTTAATGTCAAATCTGAATTCATTTTCAGAAGACATTCATCATTATCATCAACAACAACAACCATTATCAATCCACTGCAGGATGAAGGTCTCTCCAAGTTCAATCCATCTTCTCTGATCTTCAGCTTCTTTTCTCCACATTACCCCTGCACACATTCTTATCTCATCCATCCTTCTTACCTGTGGTCTTTTTCTGGGTCTTTTACAATCTCTTGGAATCCAGTTTAAGACTTCAATTATCTATATTCATATTCTTGATTATGTAAATTGATAGTTTTGTTTCTAAGATCTTTGAAAGATTTGCATTTCATAAATTTATCTCACATATCAGATTGAAAATATTTTAACAATGATTATGTATAATTACAGCTAATTTTATTTGACTTCAATTTGTCCATATCTTGCTGCTCATTAATAAAATCATAAATAATAATTACATCACAGTTCTGTTCATTTATTCTAAAAAGCTAAAATTGATTTTTTTTTTACATCTTTGATTTTATTGTATAAATGAAGTACGTTTTCACCACTTCCCTGTAGAGTTATATTTAAATTATTAATGTAAGAAAATATATCACTTAAGAAAGCTAGTTTCGCAATCCATTCAATTTCACAAAATAAATTTCAAATGATTTTTTTCAACCAGGAACATTTCCACTTCTGTTCTTAATTTGTATAATCTGTTTTAGAGTTTTACTTTTGAAAGAGTCATCTGATTTCAGTATGAAGTAATAATTCCTTATGTCCAGTTCTAACTTTTTGATAGCTTTTGTTTTACAAAATTTATGATTTTTATAGATTAATCTAATACTTTATTCAACTCCGGGATAAATGCTTATCAGTTAAATACTGCTGATGTATTATGCAAAGTGTAATTAATAAACCAAGGATTACTATTACTTGAATTGTTTTATCAACACTACAATATTTGTCCATCATACTAACTGTTCTGTTAGTACATAAACCTACATAATTTTTCCAAACCAAATCATGTTTGTTAATGCAAAAAAATAGTGCATTTAAATTTCAGTGCTTATTGAGTATACGACTGCAGAAAGGAGTTTGCTTTTAACTGAAAAGAGATCCTTTGATTCCTCTTAGAAGCCTTAAAGAAACAAAGCAGGGCAAATTACTAATGTTCACTCCATATGTCCTTGTCACTGCAGCTATTATTACTGTGATTTTTTATATAATATACAAACATGGATGAGCTGCTCACCAACACACATTAGCCAGTGTGGTGAGTTTATTGGCTTTTTATGTCTGAGTTTAAGATCAAGAAACATGATGGTCTTTCTTCTCAGTTGCCTGATAAGACAGAATGAATGTTTGTGTAAATGATAAATATTTTTTCAATAGATATATACAATTATGACAGACAAAAATAAATCATGGCCCCTATTCTCAGGAGGCTGTAAAGTCACCAACTAAGACAGCAGTTGGTGGCCACAGGGGGGGTGCTATGACTGCGAACCCAGGCTGCCATTTGATGATGACTTTTTATTTAGGTACTTACAACTGTGGGCAAGTTTCAAGTGAAGAAAGATTGCAAGAATTAGAAGAACTGCCTTAAAGATAAATGGGATATTATTGGACTTTGTGAAGTTAGAAGAAAAGATGAAAAAAGAATTGATTTATAAAGTGGACATGTACTCTATTATAAGGCACAAATATTGGAAATACAAGTGCAATTGGATTCATTATAAATAAAAAGTGGAAGAACAACATTATGGAGATTGATGGTGTATCGCACAAAGTGGTAAGATTAGTTATACAACTTAATAGCAGATATCAAATGCAGATAATTCAGGTTTTTGCCCCAACAAGTTCTCATAGTGATGAAGTAGGAAAAGATTTTTATATGGATCAGAAAAAACAACATTTTAAAATTGTTATGGGAAACTTTAATGCTAGAATTGGTAAACAAATGAAAGATGAAAGTGCTGTAGGAAATTTAGGTTATGGTAATAGAAATGAGAGATGACATGGCTTGTGGAGTTTGCAGAAAAAGAAAAACTTTATATTATGATTTTTTTTTTGAGAAAAGTGTTAAAAGGAAATGGACATGGAAGCATCCAAATGAAGGTACAGCAGAATTGGATTATATTTTGACTAACACAAAATACATATTTCAAGATTGTAATGTCCTTAATAAATTTAACAGAAGAAATGAACATCGATTAGTAAGATGTAAGATATGTGTTAATGCAAAGCTAGAGAGGCAAATAAGAAAAAATAATATTTACAGTTAATGTTTCTAATCTTCATAAACAGTCCAATGAATTTAAATTACAACTTACAAATCGGTTTCAAGTATTAGTAAATTTTGTACATGATTGAGATTTGAATGAAATTAATATGAAAATAACTGATACATTTTTAAAAACTGCAACAAAGATAGTTGGTAGAAAAAAGCAGCAATTGACCAATAAAATTTCTACTGAGACTAGAGAATTTATGAAGAAAAGAAGGAATATAAAGATATACAAAAATGATGTATTAAAAAGGATTAAATAATTCAAATTTTGTAAAATGACGTGGAAAAGAATTGAAAATGATATAAGAAAGTATAACTGTGAACTAGTAAAAAAATCTGTAGAAAAGAAAATTCTCAAGAGTGTAAAACAACATTTTGGTATTGATAGAAAATTTATACCTGCAATAAGAAAAAAAAGATGAAATTATTACTAAAAAGAGAGATGACATCATGAAATGGCTAAAAGACTTTTATCAAAAATTATATAGTAATAAAGAACAAGTACCTCCTATATCTATTACATCTTCCAAATTGCCCAGAATTTTAAATGAAGAAGTGAGACATGCAATTAAATATATGAAGAAAGGAAACGCTTCAGGTAATGATGGAATTATAATAAATATTAAAAAGCAGGTGAAAAAATAGATTTTTTTTTAGCAAAAGTTATATACCAAATGTCTAAATGATAAAGATGTACTAGATGATTGGAAAAATGCAGTAGTAATATTAATATTTAAAAAAGGTGATAAAGAAGATATTAGAAATTACAGGCCTATCAGCCTTTTATTCGTTTTATACAAAATTTTTACCAAGATAATTACAACTTGTCTACAAAGAACATTGGATTTCCACCAACCAAGAGAACAGGCTGCATTTAAAAGTGGTTTTAGTGCAGTAGATCATATCCAGGTATTGAGAGAAATTATAGAAAGGACAAATGAATATGAGTTGCCATTATGCTTTGGATTTGTAGGTTATAAAAAGGCATTTGATTCTATAAACATTTCTTCAATGATTAAAGCATTAGATCATCAAGGTATAGATCCAGAATACTGTCATATTTTAAAGAATATTTATAAAAATGCAACAGCAACAATTGGATTACATAATGATAGTAGAAAAGTCAACATTGAAAAGGGTGTAAGACAGGGTGACTCCATATCTCCAAAACTTTTTACAGGAGTGCTGCATAAATTATTCTATGGCTGGGAAGCTAAAGGAGTGAATGTAAATGGAGATTATTTAAGTCATTTAGATTTTGCAGATGATGTAGTTGTTTTTGCAAATAATTAGAGCTGCAGGAAATGTTGCAGGAGTTATCAGATGAAAGTAGGACTAATGATAAATGTTAAAAAGACTAAAGTAATGTTTAATGCATTTTTTCAAAATATGAAAATAAAGATTGTTTATGATGAGTTAGAAGAAGTTAGTTACAAATATCTTGGTCAGATTATTAATAGAGATGGAAACATAATGGATGAAATCATAGAATTAAACTTGGTTGGAGTGCTTTTGGTAGAAATAAGTTGATACTGAAAGGAAATATGCCTATGTGTTTGAAAAGGAAGGTTTTTAATAAATGTGTTTTGACAGTTCTTACTTATGGATCTGAGACTTGGACACTTAATAGAAGAGCAATACAGAGACTTTAGACCACTCAAAGGAGTATGGAGAGATGCATGTTGGAAGTAACAAGAAGAGATCGAAAACACAATATATGGGTAAGAGAACAAACAGGATGTTACTGACCTCATCAAAAAAATTAAAAGACTAAAGTGAAGTTGGCTGAACAAATTTCTAGAAGAGATGATAATAGATGGACAATTGAAATCTTAAACTAGATTCCAAGAGATTGTAAAAGACCCAGAAAGAGACCACATGTTAGATGGATGGATGAAATAAGAAAGTGTGCAGGGGTGATTTGGGTAAGAGAAACTAAAGATCAGAGAAGATGGATTGAACTTGGAGAGACCTTCATTCTGCAGTGGATTGATAATGATGATGATTGTTTATAAAGCTAGTTCTACACAACAGAAATTCTTGCTTGATATCATCAAAATAGTCACTATAACAATCATAACAGATTAATATAGCTTTTTTCGAAATATTATATGATTCATCAATTTGAAGTGCAAATAATTTTAATTTCTTAATCTTGTTTATTAGTTAAATGTTCCACGTTTTCTGACAATATACCAACATTTCTTCTAATTGTATCATTAGAGACACGTATTGATTTCATTTTATCAGCAGTCAATTATCCAAACATTTCTGAATAAACATCTAATAAATTAATTTTACCACAGTTTCCACAACAGCAAATGAATTTCAGTTTTATCAATTCAACTTCTGGTAAATAGAAACATTTCAATAGAGATTTATTCTGAACAAAAGTTTGTTTAAATGTTGTTTTTTTGTTTTTTGCAAAAAAAATCTTACTTTTTATCATTAAAGCATTCCAAGGATGTTTTATTCAAATGTTGGAACAATTTTTTATGGTTTCATTGCATCATTAAATTGAACATCATGACAAATTATACACATCCGGTGTAATCTTGTTTTTTTAGATTTGGATCAAAGAATAAATTCTTATCACAGATATTCACCATTGTGAAGGAATGTTTTTTTTAATTTTTTTTTCTGTTGGGTTTCCAATTTCAGTTTCATTTGATCTTTCTTGAGAGATTAACTCTTATTAAAAAAATAAAATAGTGTATCTTGTCTCTTCATTTTGTTAAAAGCTAAAAATATTTATTATATGTCAAATTTATATTACTATATTTTTTTAATCTTTAGATTCACCAAATATTTTTAAATATTAATTTTATAGTAATTTTCAAATATCAGCATAATTTAAATGTTATAACAGGCAAAACTCTCACAGAGTGGCACTACTGTATGGAGAGAGTTTTGCCTATTATAACAACAGTTATGAGCAAGCATGGAAGATAGTGATCATATGATGTTTTACGGTCATAATTTAAATGCTTGGATTTAAATGGGATTTGAACACAGATTTTCAAATCCCCTATATTAATTTTATAATAAACAAAAATTATGTGCAAAACTTTCCTATAGTTAGTTTAAAATGTTCTCCAGGTTTGCTTTAATGATATGATTTTAAGAAGGAATTATTTTGTTTCTAGTGTAACTTTTTAATACAAAAAATTTTTTTTTTATTTACTTAAAGGAATATATAGTTGCAACTTTAATTAGCTTATAGATTTCTAAGAATAAAGATCTTAAAGACTACTTTTGTTGTAAATCGCATGAGTTTCCAAATGTTAGTTTGTAAAAGAAATAGTGGACTTAAACAGTGAAGAAATCAATAACTTCAAGCATTCAAATCAAGATGCTTCAGCTTTGCCTATTTAATTAGAAAGTTAGGTTAAAGATAAAACAGCTGTTCTTATCTTTGTAAAGCCTTGCATCAAGATTTGGTGAGGTTCCTCTAGCATTAAAAGATATTCATAGAGTGCAGTGTCAAAGGTTAAAGCCTTTAAGTATTTACTTAAAGGAAGAAATTAATTCATTTAAAAAATTTACTAAATATTCCAATTTGCTTTTTTATCATTACAAATTATTTTTAAAAATGTTTTTTAGAAAATAAAGTACTTGTGTATAATATGGCAAACCAAGGCCTGAAATGGTTTTTTTAATTATACAGTTTCAAGGGTTTACAATAAATGTTTAAAATAAAATGGCTGAAAAGAAGCAATTGTATTTAATATTTTGAGTGTTGTTTTTTTTATTAGTTTTTTTTTAAAAAAAAGAAAAAACAATTTTGTGTCCAAAATTATTTATAATATTTCCAATTTACTTTTTAATATTTTTTTTATTAAGTGAACTTATTAATATAAAAATATAACAAATTTAAATAAAAAAAGATATAAGCAAAACCACTTCTTTATTTGTAATCGATTTATTAATTTTTTAAAACTTAACAAGTAATACATATTGGTATATTTGTATGGCCCCTAAAACTGTATTAATTAGAAAAAACCATTTCTGACCTTGGTTTACTGATTTATACACTAGTATCTAAACTAATATCTAATTTTGGCTTTTCATTTTACTATTTTTATATTATATTTTAATTTTATTATAATAAATAATGGTACTTGTGCATTTTATTATCTACCAAATTTGACAAACTTTCTTTATATATATATACAGTTGCAAGGGCATACCAGTCTCTTTTTCTCAATTTTCTATCACTGAATGTATGTTAATTGTCATATTTAAAAAAATTAGTAAATCAATTATTAATTGCATTCATAAAATTTATTTTAAATTGTTTATTTATATTATAATATTACATTTTTACCTTTTTATATTAAACAAAATAATAATAATAATAATAATAATAATAATAATAATAATAATAATAATAATAATAATAATAATAATAATAATAATAATAATAATAATAATAATAATAATAATAATAATAATAAACCAAGTGGAAATAGTCTAATTAATTATAATTAATGATAATTAAATAAAAGGTAAATATTATCACATGTAAATGTCAATGACTATATATATTAAAATAGTAATCAAATTTTCTAATTTACTCCGCATTATAAATAATGCATATAAAGACATTTGTATTTTACTTTTAAATTAATAAGTTGAAATCTGCATTAATGGGCATGATATGACACTTAATGTTTTTATTTTTTTGTATTAATAAGTTGACTTAATACAAAAAAAGTAATAATAAAGTGAAAATATTATAATTTTTGCAAAATTGTTTTTTTAAATAACAATAATAAAAAAAGTAAATAGTAAATACATTTATTTCTTATCAGCTGGTTTTTTGTAAAAAAAAAATTGGAAACCCCTGAAACTGTATATTTATAAAAAATGGCTACCAGACTTAAGTAGACAGTAAAGGGTACATAACTAAAAATATATCATTGAATTATTTTTATTTTATTTTACTGCATTTTTATAAAAAAAAGTACCCGAAAAGAAATAGTTATTTTAAAATGTATCATTTTGTAAAGTCTGACTAATTGTGCAAATTGTAGGTATGATGGAACCTGCATGAGATTACAGACATGTTGAAGCAGGTTTATTTTCATTGTTAATTAATTATGTTTATTTTGTAATTATCAAATTGAGAATATTTTTTATGGGCTAGTAAAGGTTTTCCTTGGACTAACATTAGCGCGTAGAGTTGTTATTGAGAAATAATGACTTATTTAACATTTGAACTGCTCTCTAGCAGCCATGTTCAAATCCCTTTTACAGAATAAAAATAATTTTCTAATTGTGTTTTAGATTTCTTTATGTAGAATTATGTCTATGCTATAAAATTAATATCAGCTATTTTGACAAATAAGTTTACATTAAAATATTACACTGATCTAAAATTGTCCCCTGGTTATTATTATTCTAGATAATTTTCTATAAAAATGTCTAAACTATAGCAGAAAATAATAGTTTCTCCTGCAAAAAGTTTTTGAGCAGGACAGCTAAAGGACAGTTCAAATATTAATTAATTAGATATCATGATTATTACATGATTATCTATTCATTTTTATATAATCAATCACCATAACAAACAATCCCATTTTATTCAATGTTGATAAAATGAATATAAATTAATTGATTGCCAATACTCAATGAACATAACATTAAATGCAAAATAACAACAACAGAAACAAACATGCCTTCTATAAAATATCAATTGAAAATGTAGCCATGTTCTTTGTTTAAAAAAACTCTTAAGACTAGTCATCATATCCAGAGCTTCATATTTTATTAAGATTTGGTTTTCTGCCAAATATTGGATTTGAGGAAACAAGGCATTATTGATTTGAAATCATAATCAGTCATGCAAAGATAAAAGAAAAAATTCATTTCGCCATAACTATTATGAATAATCAATACAAATTATTTAAATATAAATATTTAATAAATCATGACACACATATTTAATAAAAACAAACATATACATCTATCCAGAACAGTCAATCCTTACATGGTTTCAACCAAAGATAATTGGTATATGCATTTATATTTAACATCATGGAGGATTTCTCTGTTTATATTTTTATTATATATACATTTAATCCTTCATTTACTAAACAAATGTTTTTCTACGATATCATTTAATTAATCATAAAGTTTTTTATAGGATGAGATTCTATATTATTACTTTACGCATATGAATATGAGTTTAAATTAGTAATTCTATTCTTACATCTGGTTTAAGTTAATTTCACTCCTTGTCAGAAAAACCAATCTTTAATAAAGTCTGAAACTATAGAAATAAAGAAAACTGATATATTTTTAGAGGTTTTCTGACAAAATGAAAGTATGAATTTATATTTCAAATTTCATGGGAAAATGTATTTTTCTTTTTTATTATTATATCTATATATTATTATATATTACTATATAGATGACAATACTTTGCGGGTATACTTTTTGGTTTTTTTATATTGATTATAAATTTTTATTATTTAACCATCATATAAAAAAACTGCATTTATCATTTTCATGACAACATTGTAAACAAAAAGTCAATAACCTTAAAATCATTTTTTTTAATGAAGGATTACAAAAGTTTAAATAGTAATATAAATATCTGGTAATCAAAATATGAAAAAATTAAGACATAATCTCAGTTTTTATTGAGATGCATTTTGAATTACTGGGTACTAAAATATGACACCCAAATGATAACATCTGATTATTGACCATGTAGTTTTCTATTTATGTTCCCACTTGGTTTATTTTAACCCTGTTTTCTGGGAACTGTGTTTTAAACTGAAGAATTAGCATTTCTATTACATGAGCAAAAATTAAATATTAATAAGTAATGCTTAATATTTATTGTAAATTTTATTGGATTAATATATTTTTATAGGTTGAAGTAGCTTCTAAAAAGTGCATTCACGTTCTTATTCATAGATCTGAACAAGAAGATTTATTATTATTGGGTTTAAAAGAAAACATGAATTGCACGTTGCCTATTAATTAACGTTGTAAATGATGATTTAGTACTATAAATTAAAACATATATTACATGAAAACAAAATATAGATTGTAATTTTAAGTTATTATTAAAAAAAAATAAAAACAATTATGTTTGTATGTGTTTTTTTGCCTCAAAATTAATTTTTTAAATAAATATAACTATTTGCCTAAAGAAACTATCGTAAAAGAATTATTCCAATATTATATATTGTAACAAACCGGGTTCGAATACAAGCGTATGTAATATATTACTAATTGCGAGTGTTAATGTTGAGCGACTATATACGAAAAGATATATATGTAAATAGTCATTCGAACCCTGTTACAAAGAGTGTGAATGTTAGGTGGGTATGCTTATATAAATATATTTGTATATGTGAGTATAAAATGTGTATGTATTAATGGTGATGGTTACAAGCAATTATATATGGAGCTGTATAAGTTGTAATTGATTATTCGTATATATTTTATCCGTTAAAATTTTTCTTTAAGTCTGGTTAATGATATTGTCGGTAACACGTGTTTTCTTTTGCTAATTAATCTTTTGAACATATGAAGATAGAAATAGAAATAAATCAGTTGCTGTAGGCAGTTTAATAATAACTGGCGTCAAGAAGTCCGAAAACGGGTCAGGTGGGTATCTTTGGAAAACAATAAAAGAACGGGACAGTGGCGTAGGGATATTGGAAGAAAATTTTACAAAGTTAAAGAGTAAAAACAAAAGAACTTTTTTGTGGGCTCGAGAGCGAGAAAAAAAAAAAAAAAGAAAAAAACGCGGCTTGGACTACGGAGTGTGTGGACATATAAAATTTTTTTAAGAAGTTTATTAATATTTCCCACCCAAAATGTCGGGGTAATTCAATAGCGCTAGTTTCGTTAACCGATCCAGTGGACAGTTGTCGTGGAACCCATCTGAAGTGGACCTACAAACTTCGCTATACAAAAGAGTTCTTGTTCATCAAGTGTAATGGTGACGAAAGATCTATGAAATGGGACCCTTTCATAAAGTGAGTGAATCATCTACTCCACCTCCAGAATAAGCTATTCGATATACCATATTGGAAATCCTTGCCATCCGTTATATCAACCGGACCAGTATTCGTGGAGAATTATAAATGCGGACTTGTCTTTGACCATGTGAACGGTCGACGGTACTTAAGGTAATTGACGTTTACACTAAATATATGTTCAATGAATGCATCTTGGTAAAGAAACTAGTGTTACCTCAATATTAATTCCTATAATAAATCTCTTTTAAATTAAATAAATAACAACTTTAAATAAACAGCTCTGATGTATAATTGCACTATTTTGATGCGTATATGAATTATATATGTGTGTATCAGGGTAAATGGGCTGTGCGCTTGAATATTGATATATTTATATGCGTGGATAAATGAGATTTTGTTGGTATTAAGTATGGTAATAAATAGAGTAAATTGTATGATAACATTCGGGTTGGGTTATTAGATTTATAACGGATAAATTATCGGACAGAATAGATAGACACATAAGACTTAGTTGGGTAGTGTTTAGCTTTGTTCTCTAGTTAGACTATAGTCCCCAAACCCTGAGATTGAGCTGGTACGGATGCGCTACCATAAATAGAGGTATATATATATACCCGAACCCTTATTTACGTTTTCGATGAGATAATTCTTATCCATGTGTAAGATTGGCACATGAGATGGAATTAGACCATGCTCACAAATATCCTCACTCAAAGATACAGGTAGAAGCATACAAAGAACAATATAAAATAAAACGGGTGGTATTATAATATATATATATTTGCCATTTTCACATTATTTTGGTTATATGTTTCAGCAATTTGTAAAAAAATAGAAATATCTAAAATAAAAGTATGTAATTAAAATTACAATATGAGCTATGTATGTCTTATTTATGGAAAAGAAGTGAAGTGGGTGTTTTAAAAAATTCATCCTGTATGTGAAAAGCTACCTGATTTCTCAGCTGGTTGCTAGTTGTAATATGATTGATAGAGGTGAGAGATGTATTAAGTATAACTGTTAATATATATATATATTGTACCATTATATCATCTGAGATAAGTATAACTGTTAATATATACATATATATTGTACTGTTTATTTATATATGGTACAAATATATTGGCATTTGGTAAAAGTTAAAAAAAAGTAAACTTAGATTTTTTTATTAGTATAATTTATTTTCTTAAAAACGTACAGTGAAAATTAAAATTGTCTTCTATATATTTTTTTCGTAATTAAAAATAAAAGTTAAAATTGGAGAGAACAAAAGACACACAAATCACTAATCTAGATAAGCTAGAAAAAAATATTTTAGCTAATTAAAGATCACCAAAAGATTTGATAAAAAAGAGAACTTTGTAATTGAAAATCTATAAAAAATATACAAGATTATAAACCTAAACGCCATGATAATAACGTGCGCAAAAGTCTGAACACTGGGCCACAAGTATAAAAAGAGAGATGCCAGTTTGATCAGTGTCTTGTTTTGTCTGTCCTTTCTACAGTTGGTCCTGGATAACAAAATATATCCAAAATCACTCTATGCTGAAGTAATTCTGTATGTTGAAGTGAACCGGAGCTTCTGCTGACATCGTTACTGAAGATGAACACCAAAAAAGCCTTCATGACCGACTAGGAGAATAGACCACAAGATCAACTTCTAACCAATGGCAGAGCTCATTCTCCCACACAAAAAAACTATGCATAGTAATCTACAAGCTTTGTTAACTCACTAAACTTACTAGTAAGTTAAGATTAACCATTCCTGATTGTGACAAAATTAAATGTTTGCAAACAATTCTTAATAATATACATGTAATGAAACCTTGATATAGACTTTAATTTTACTGATCAAGAGACTCTTGTTTACCCAAGAACTTTCGTTAATTGTTTAACTGTTATTTTTGTTTGTTAATGGATTCACATCTCGATTAGGGTGTGTTCTCTCCAGTTTATTTAATTCACAATTTAATTTAAAAATATTTTTAGTTTGTTAAAATAAAAGAGATTTTACTTTTATCAACCTTTTTCATTGTGCATTATTAATAATAATTATTAGTATTTATTATTAAATTCATTATTAGTTTAGTGATATTTAAAAATATATTTTACCTTTGCCAATATGTTATGACTAAGTTCCAGGAATAATAATATTTAAAAAAAATAATTCTCGTTATGGTAGAATATAATACCGATTAGTTTATAAACATTTTTCTTTTTAACTTGTGAGATGTGCTGGTGACAGATTTCAGCTGATTCTTATAAGAATCCTGGCACCCTGGTAAAAGAAATAAAAGCTGATTTCGTCGATAGTGCAAATTGTAACAATTACTAGGTAGAGTTGATCAGGAAATATAGTTATGTTTTTAGAAATAGAAATACAACTTTCTTCTTTTTGCATAACTTGATCAACATGTACAGTATATGTGTAACAGAGACCTAGTCATACAGGCAAAATGCTTCAGTGGTGACCCAACTCGAGGCTTCAAAACAAATCACAACCTGAGATCATAGCCGGAAAATAAAGTTTTTTTTTTTTAAAAAAAATTATAGAAACTAATTAATTAAACCCTGATTATACAAATATTTGTTTAATATGACTTACAGGAAAAAAAAAATTTTTTTTTAATATGTCTAAAAAAAACACGATCATGGCTGATGTAGATGTAAGTCACAAGTATTTGATCAGGTAGGTGGTTACTGAAGATGGGGAAAAAGCATAGCCCGGAGTCTGTGTATGCAGTATATAGCATAAGACCATCATTATATGCCCATCAGTCTATTTCTAGCAGGGATCCCAATAAAGGGGAAGGTGGATCAATTTGGACCAAGTTGCTGTGAGCCTGTAAGACTCAAAATGATGAGCAAGGCTCATTTGTGCTTATAACTTGGGTTTCTTATTATTAGTACTATGTTTAAGTGGAAAGGACACAGGTGAATGGGGAAATATTTCTCATTTTCACTGTGTTAGACCCAAACATGGGTGTTAAAGTTGCATGTCACTTGTTGAATGAGTCTACGAGATATATCAGCACGCTAATACAAAAAAACACATGAATATGAATTTAAAACTTAAGAATAAAATTAGTGTAAATCCCTATTTTATTCTCATCTCCTGGTCCCAATGGTATGTACCATTTATTTATATATGGTACAAATATATTGGCATTTGGTAAAAGCTAAAAAAAAGAGTAAACTTAGATTTTTTTTATTAGTATAATTTATTTTTTTAAAAAAACATACAGTGAAAGTTAAAATTGTCTTTCATATTTTTTTTTGTAATTGAAAATAAAAGTAAAAATTGGAGAAAACAAAAGACATACAAATAACTAATGTAGATAAGCTAAAAAATATATTTTAGCTAATTAAAGATGGATGAAAGATTTGATAAAAAAGAAAACTTTGTAATTGAAATTCGATAAAAAAATGTAAAGATTATAAACCTAAACGCCATGATAATAATGAGCACAGAAGTCTGAAAACTGGGCCTCAAGTATAAAAAGAGAGAGGCCAGTTTGATTAGTGTCTTGTTTTGTCTGTCCTTTCTACAGTTGGTCCTGGATAACAAAATATATCTAGGATAACTCTACGCTGAAATAATTCTGCATGTTGGAGTGAACCGGAGCTTTTGCTGACATTGTTTCTGAAGATGGACACCAGAAAAGCCTTCATGACTGACTAGTAGAATAGACCACAAGATCAACTTCTAACCAATGGCTGAGATCATTTTCCCCCACAAAAAAATCTATGCATAGTAATCTACAAGCTTCATGAACTCACTAAACTTGCCGGTAAGTTAAGATTAACCATTCCTGATTGTGACAAAATTAAATGTTTGCAAACAGTTCTTAAAAATCTATGTGTAATAGGACCCTGATATAGACTTTAATTTTATTGATTAAGAGACTCTTGTTTACCCAAGAACTTTCATTAATTGTTTAACTGTTTTTTTTGTTAATGGATTCACATTTGGATTAGCATGTGTTCTCTGCAGTTTATTTAATTCGCAATTTAACTTAAAAATATTTTTTAGTTTGTTAAAATAAAAAAGATTTTACTTTTATCAACCTTTTTCATTGTGCATTATTAATAATAATTATTAGTGTTTATTATTAAATTTATTATTAGTTTAGTGACATTTAAAAATTTAATTTACCTTTGCCAATATGTTATGAATAAGTTCCAGGAATAATAATATTTAAAAAATAATTCTCGTAATGGTAGAATATAATACCGATTAGTTTATAAACATTTTTCTTTTTAACTTGTGAGATGTGCTGATGACAGATTTCAGTGAATTCTTATAAGAATCCTGGCACCCTGATAAAAGAAATAAAAACTAATTTCATCGATAGTGCAAATTGTAACAATTACTAGGTAGAGTTGATCAGGAAATATAGTTATGTTTTTAAAAATAGAAATACAACTTTCTTCTTTTTGCATAACTTGATCAACTTGTGCATTATATGTGTAACAGAGATCTAGTCAGATGGGCAAAATGCTTTAATATGTATATTAAAATAAAATGTGTGCTAATATTAATAGTACAATAACAAAACTTTAGTATATTCTAAATAATGGTAAATGACTTATAATATAATATGAATAAAAAATCATAGAGAAATATTTTCAATTATATTCATAATCATTATCAACTCAATTCAAATTTCAAAATGAAATCATGTGGTAGTAGATGATTCAATTTTGAAATTTGAATTGAATTGATAATGATTATGAATAGAATCAAAAATATTTTTCTATGATTTTTTTACTTATAAATCATTTATTGTTATTTGTATATATATTGTACCTATATTTATATAGGCACATATAATTTTATCTAAAAAAAATTATCAAAGTAATTTTTCATAAAAGAGAAACATAAAATTAAATGTTGAGTTTATTGCAGCTTGTTTTCGGAAAAGATAAGAATCAAATAGTTTTCTATCATTAATTTCTGAAATAAGAGCTACAATCAATTAATCAGAAGGGAAGAGGGGTGTTTCGTTAGAGAAATTAAACTAAGGGTTATAAAAGGAAGTAAAGAGTTCTTATTAGTATTTGTAAAAATATAATTTAAAAAGTTAAAACATACAAATCTCTTTTCATTCAAGTTTAATTAAAGAAAAAATAATGTTAAAACTAATATATGTGCTTATATATGTGCGATTGTCAACAATAGAATAAATGTTATTATAAATAAATGAAAGTTAAAGAAGATTATCATTAAAAAACACGGCAATGGCTATTAGATATTAATTAATATAAAACAATACATTTTTTCATGGCTATTACTAATTAAGCAATCTTTCAAAACATGTTTATCAACAAATGATTATCACTGGAATTTCAACAACAGATCTTTGCCGGAGATAGAAAGACAACACGTCGCAGGTATAAATAGACTTTTTTATCAGACTGTAGTTCAGTTCACAAATTAATTGAGTGAGTGCAGTTCACCAATTAATTGAATCAGTTAAGTTAATGGTATTCAGAAACAAAATGCAGTGCTGAGAAGATTTTGGGAATGCACGTTTATCTCCTGCCCAGATGTCCGATGAAAACAGTAGATCTGCCCATGAAATAATGTCAGCTTAATATCTTAGAAAATCTCCATCAGGATCTAATTGTCTCCAATAGTAATAATCGTGAAACTCATCAAGGAAAAGTCCCAGCCGGCCGGAAGCATTCATAATGGAAACATTCATAATGAAAATATTCTCACCGAAAGCAGCCACCAAAGAGAACCAAAATTCTACGTCTATATTCAAAAGCCTAGGTAAAAACATTTGCTTATTTCGTTTATACTGTAATAGCCATTGCATTGCATTAATTCGTGCGAATCCTCTGTCTAATTATATGAACTCTATATCATACATAAAATGAACTATTGATATGTGTGTTTAAGTTTCAAATGCTATTAATGTTTTATTGTTATATTTGTGAATGCTATATAAATTAATATGTGTGTGATCATTATATCAGTGTTATTAGTTGAATTAGATAAATACCTGTGTTCTATTTTTTAAATCTACAAGAATATTTAAACTAGTTTAGAAATGTTAAATTAAAATGTGTGTGTATTATTAAATTATAAAGATGTTTAAATTTAGTAAATTAATGTTAGTTAATAAATTGTCTTTAAAATTAAACTTTATTTGTCGGTCAATTCTTTTTATCAATTCTTTTACAATTCTTTTTATCAATTCTTTTACAATTCTTTTTATAAATTCCTTTTACAATTCTTTATCAAGTCTTTTAACCACTAATTATGTATAATCTATTAGTGATTACAAACAGCTGAGCTAGTCATGGATTTAGGCGTTGAGTTAGTGGCCACTGTTCAAAGTGCGTTGTCTATTCTTTTAGTATCCTTTTAGAATAAACAGCTGGCACCCGTGTTTATACACAAACAAAAAAATTGCTTTGAACTTGGTGTTGAACTCAACAACCGAGAAGAGGCTATATCCTGGAAATGTAATGCTAGTTATATACTTTATAGCTATTGTTTGGGCATACATACTCTCCGAGTATGTTCTTCTCTGCCTAAGAGGCCAGTGTTTCGAGGGAACAGATTCGAACACGGTTCAATATATATATATAAACCATTATACAATTACAAATATTCACTAATGCCCTCTGTTTAAAAGTCTATATCTCAATAATAGTGAACTTCAAGTTCGCTATTATTGAGATATAGACTTTTAAACAGAGGGCATTATTGAATATTTGTAATTGTATAATGGTTTAGATATTTGTAAGATTATTTCAGTTAGTGTTAATGGTAACCTTATATATATATATATATATATATATATATATATATATATATATATATATATATATATATATATATATAGTAACCCTTAGTTTCTTTCATAAAGAAACTAATGATTAGGAAAAGAGCAATAGTATTAGTTAATAATCATATCAGAATTAAAAAAAGAATCTTTTTTTTAAAGTGAAAGAAAAGTTAAGAGCTTTATTTGTATTGAAGGTAAGGGATAGATGAAAGTATATTTGTAAATTTTTTTTGTTAAAACTTTATTTACACTTTAGAGTAGATACAAGAGAAATCAATAATAGCATAAAATTAGGTCAATAAGAAAGTTTCAATGAATACATATAAATGTAGTATGCAAACCATTTATTAGAAAAATCAAAAGTTGTATTAGATCAATAATATGGTCTCAAGAGCTGCATAAAAAAATTATGATAGGCAAATTAATGCAATTATGAAGGAAACATAAATAAATAAAAAAATAAAACAAAGATTACACTAATGCTTTAAGGTAGTGTGTCATATGCATAATTTGCTAGAGATAAAATGAAAGTCAAAGCTATATATAAGGATTAGAAGTACCATTTATTAATGACTAATTATAATATGTAAATAAATTAATCACACAGTATGGAACCAATGTAAAGTTTATCTATTAAATACTTAGGGTGTATGAAAGTTCTACATAGTTAAAGTCTAAATTATAATTAGATGAAAGATGGGGATATATTATTTATTCAGGGGATGGGAAAAAGTTCAGGTCTTAGACCTAAGAATTAAATGAATTAGTCTCATTTGGCATTTGTAGCCTAATCTGACTTCAGGTTTGGTCAGTCAGCCAAGCCCGACAAATTCATTTATCATCATCTTTTATCTTGTAGAGGGACTTGAAAAATCAATTAACCATTGAGTCATCACAGCCATGATTAAATATTATGGTACATCTGGTAGTCCAAATTAAAAAGTTAATGAAAATGGCCAGTCTTATTGTTCTGTATTGACCCTTTGTAATTGTGGCCTTAAGAGAAATGTTATCAGGATCATTGCCATTTATCTGGTCTAAGGCTATATTTTGGACATCCATGAAATACATTGATTCAGAATGTGATCAATTAACTCCTGTTTTTTGCATAGGGGCAAAGGGGGTTGATGTTGTAACCCCTTTGATAGTGGAGAAAGGCCCAGTGGGGAGTGCTCCAAGAATGATTTTTATTAAAAAACCGACAAATTTTGAACTCAGTTTGATGAATTTTGTTAATTTGAAAAATCGAGAGATTCCTATAGGGAGTATATTAACAGATTTCATTTTCCTGGGAAACATTAATTGATAAACTTTCCAATATGATAATTTCCCCTGGAAAAGGGAACTTGACAACTGGAAATTTTGAATAATTATGGTGATTTGCTTTTGTAACCAAATGTTTCTCAATCTTGGTGGAGATTAATTGATAGGTTTGACCTTTTACATGTGGAAGGGACACCATATTGAGATTATCCTTAAAAAATATTAAATAGTATATCATGAGTTCATTGGAAATAAAAAATCTTCAGCAAGTGAAGGCTTAGGCTATTAAGAAGCTTGGGTTTTTGTAATAGGTTGAGGCTGATGATGGGAGTTCTGCCTCTCCAGCAAAGGTTTCTGCATAAGGTTTCAATCTTTTGGGCATGTCAATGGGGAAAAATCCTGCCAGGTCATATGTTATTTTGGGCAATACTACAGCATTCAGTAGTGCTACTTTCCCCAACAAACACAGGTAGATCTTAGTTGGTGATGTTACTGTTGAATTGACCTTAGCTAATAAAGAAGCATCAAGTTCCCACCTCATAGTGGATGGGGGAGGCTAGAGGGGAGATGAGAAATTTTTGAGGGGGATTCAAACCCACCTGCTATTTGCTTGCCTAATAGAATTGACCACATGGCCAATTTAGCTCTGTTTACTTTGAGACCAAATTTGTGAGAAAAATGGTATAGGAGTTCCTCAAGCTTAGTGAACTAATCCAAGTACCATATCATCCATATAAGAAATATGGCAAATGTTCTCTCTCAACATAGTGATGGTTATCCCAGGAAAAACAGTCTCAATGCTTAGCAGTAAAGGACTTACATAGACTGTGAAGAGAAGTGTGTTTAGTGGTGAGCCCTACAGGATGGAAATATAGGGAAAAAATCCTTGGCCACTCTGCCATCCAGATAGTGAAATACATCCTGAATGTGATGCAGGTTTTCTATTATCTAAAGGTGTGCCAAAAGCACTTGGAGTTGCTCCAGAATATTTTCAGCATATAAAGTAATATGTCAATTCTGATGCAATCAAAGGCCCCAGCTAAGTTGAGTTGAACTGTGATCGGTCAGGACATTCTTCTCCTGTGAATATAATCTACGAGAAGGTGAAAATGGCTGATGGCATCAGCAGTTGAGCTCCCCCTCTTGGAAAATTGGAATCAGCAACAATTGACCTATGATGATGTCTTGAATTGACCAGAAGTTGTCCAACTGATGTGGGCCTTCTCATTTCCTAATAAGGGAAACCATTGCAATCTGACACATCTCATCGATTTCTTGGCTTCTATCATTCAGAAGGTCAACCATTCCTTTGACAATAGGAATGGTAAAGGCATGAAAGTGGTTGAGTACAAACTTGGGAATGCCCTGCAGGCCAAAATGAGTTTCGAGTACAAACTTGGGAATGCCCTGCAGGCCAAAATGAGTTTCTTTCAGGGAAAGATTTTAGTTTCAATAGAATCCTAGCTTCAGTGATCTTATGTGAAAAAGATTTCCTATTGACAAGAGTCCTGTGTGAATTAACTATTCCCAGTGGCTGGAATTACTGTAGTAAAATTCAAAAACTCTGGCCAACATGGAAAAACTCAGAGTATACAATGCCCTGTGCCTCAATCTATCTAGGGGCCTTAGACCATTTGCCAGAGCCCAGGGCACATATATTTGGCCTCTGGTCTAGCAATTTTGATGATGATGGTATTGGTGAGCCCTCTTAATTGAGAGATATTCAGCAATGGCTCCTTGGGTGTGCTTATATTATATCTTTAAAACCAGAATATTTGAGATATTTTGAGCTTCATAAGAAAGTGAACTGAGCTCCATAGCAATGAAGTTCAATATCATGAAGTATATGAACCGACCCCTTGGATTTGATTGCACATTTATTGATTAGGTATTTAAGTGTGTCAACAAATGTTTTTCAAGCAGCCTGTGCAGGAAGGGAAATCAGCTGCAAATGATGAAAGGCAATATAAGATTTCTATATCAGCTGGATAGTAATTTTGCCCTTAATAAGTATATGAGTTGTTCATGGTAGTTTGTTAACAACCTGTGAGACAGTTCTTGGGTTGACTCTACCTTCTAAAGCAAAGTGGTCAGAAAACACTGCAGGCCACAGATGAGCTTGCATAATCAATGGGAGAGAGAGAGAGAAGAGAATAAGGTCACTGAGTGATCTGGACTTTTGAGCATAAAATGAAAATGCAGTTTGAGGGAATAATCTTTTTTCCTTTCAATTTGCTGGTTTAGATATTGCATACATTTGTTTTGACATTGTTCCTAGGTAGGATTAAAATCTCCTCTGATTAATATGGGGAGAAGACTGATTCTGAGGACAAAATGTATAGTGTGAGTAGTCCTGAAAACTATGTCTGAATCCTTGTATAAGTATAAATTTACCACATTGAAAGGAAAACTATTGACTTGAATGGTGGCTATTAAACAGTTGGAATCAGTGTGCAGAATTTTTAAAAAAGGAAATATGAGAATTTTTATTGATGATTATTGCAACTTCTCCTGAAGCAAAAGAAAAGTATGAGTAATGGAAGTAGCCTAGGCAATGAATGAGATCAAGGGTATGAGGATCAGACCCTAGGAAGAGCTTAATCTTAGATAAACAAAAAATATCAGGGGCTTGGTGATGAAACCAGTGTGATAAGACAAAATCCCTATCACAAGAGTTCAGATCTCTGACATTAACTGAAACAATACTAAACATAGTGTACCGGTCAAAAAACACACATTGATCCAACAAACCCCCGATTACAGGTAAAGTACCTTGAGTCCAACCATGTACAAGATAGATAAATCAGGTACATTGTGAATTCTTCCCTATTTACCTATATCCCCAGGTCGAAAATCTAATCAATAGCCTTTCTTGACAATATGATTGAATTCCTTTATTTTCACTGTGCCGGCAGTTGGGTCTTAAAGCATGAGATTCGCTTTTATTATATTTAAATGAGAACTTGGGTGATTGGTTGATATTGTAACGTTTTTCGTTTTGCTAGGCCTCTTACACGCTAATATAAACTGCGCGTGAGTTGATCAAGCTATGTCAAAAAAGAAGAAAGTTATATTTCTATTCTAAAAACATAGCTATATTTCCTGATCAACTCGGCCTAGAATTATTGCTAAGTACAATCGTGAGCTGACTCAGTTTTTAATTTCTACATGAGGGCGCCAGAGTCGTTAGACCCACTGAGTCGGTGTCAAACATATTGTAACTCGTAAACTAAACAGAAAAAATGCTTTTAAACAAATCGGTATTACCTCCTACCGTAACGAGAATTAATTTTTTTTAAGATTATTATTCCTGGGCTTATTCAAACATATTGGCAAAGGTAAATTACAATTTTAAATCTTATTAAACTACTAATAGATTTAATAATAAAAAATAATAACTACTATTAATAACGCACAATGAAAAGGTTGATAAAAGTATAATCTCTTTTATTCTAACAAACTAAAATATTTATAAGTTAAATTACGAATTAACTAAACTGGAAAGTACACACACGCTAATCCAGATAATGAATCGATTAACAAAAACAGTTAGATTAAATAATGAACGCAATTTAATAATGTTCCAAGATCTTGTATAAAATTCTTTATAAGAAAGTCCCTTGAATGTGAAAGTAAAGTCTATATCAGGATGGTAGTCTAAGCTTAGATAAATAATTGTTTGCAAACTTTTAAGTCACTATCAGGAAAATTTATTCTTAACTTACCGGTAAGTTCATGTAGGTTTATGGGATCCCAGATCATGAGAATTTCCATTGGTCTCTCCTGCCGGCATCTTCCATTATTGTTCCGTTCTATAGCTGGAGAAAAGGCACGGTTGTAGTGACCCTTTTATTGCAAAAGCGGTCTTCACAAGTCCCGTTTCCATGCTTGCGTGACAGCTTGGTACAGCAAGGGGCATACCTGTGTAGAAGTATATTTCTTGCCACAGGTTATGCTCGTGGAAACCTCCAACTTTCAGAGACGTAACTAGAAGTTAAAGAGAAGACCCAGATTGAAGTTGTCATCTCCTTTTTATATCACGCTCCATTTTTGGAACTTCTGCGCACTCTTCTGTCTTTTTATCAGCGTATAAGATAATAATCTTATACACTCTCTCTTAAATTTAAGTTACAAAGTTCTCTTTTTTTTTAGCATTATTCTTCCATCTTTAATTAGCTAAAATATTTTTCGTTTAGCTTATACTTTTGGAATTCTTTTAATTTATCTTGATTAGTAATCTGTATGTCATTTATTCTTTCCAATTAGATAAAAAAAAATAAGAATGACAATTTTAACCTTCATTGCACGTTTTAACAAAAATTATACTAATCAAAAAAAATCTAAATTTACTTTTTTAGCTTTTACCAAATGCCAATATATTTGTAACGTATATAAATAAACGTTACAATAGGTATATTTAAAAATCAAAATTTATTTAAAATAAAAGTAAATAAAATGATTCGAGAACACTGGAAGTTTGTTTTAGTTATATATATATATATATATATTTAAAATCATTGGACATTCTACATTAATTTAACTCAAGCTCTAAAAACAAAAAATACAATCTTTAAATTATCTTTATCATTATAGGAGTTCATGATGACTTTATTTATATTAGCGGTTAACATTGACATTATTGAGTTTGTACAATTTATTTTGTGAAGTTTATACATCTTTACTTTTGTTTACATTTATTCTCCTTTTTAAAATAGCAAAAATTATTTTATAATTAAATGACCATGGATTTCAAAATTCCCCGTGCACATTTAGACAAGCTTGTAATATAGCGATAGGTTTAAACATCTGCCCAACACCCATATATAAGAATGACTATTTTAATGAATTCTTTATATAAGATTTAATAAAACATTTCTATAAAAAACTTTAATTAAATAGATGATTATAAGACTAATTTGACATCTTACTCCACTAACAGATAAAAAAATTGATTTCATTTCTCTTTATAAAATTAATAATTTGAATTTTCAATAACTAATGTTTTATGACATTTGTGGACCTTGCTGGCATAGCTTATAAATAACTTTAAAACTGTAAGCAGTTATAATAAAAAATAGATCAATTAATTATCAAGCAAACAAGCCACTTTAATTGGAATTACAACTAAAATCAAACCTATAAGATTTATATAACATGAATTAGCCAAAATCAAACGATTTTAACTAATTACCCAAACGAACAAAAGAGTCAATTACTTAGGTCGAAGATCCTTTCAGTAGGATCATTTCCCTATGGCTTACATAATAGATAGGCAAAACAAAAGCAAAACAATGTCGGTTAATAAATATACAAATGCACAGGAGAGAAGAAACATAAATAAGAAAATATGAGCCGGATTACGGACACTCGTATGTCTATTCCAACGAAGAATAAAAGGAAAATCAATACATCCACATTTTGTGGCCATATATCGATAGGAGATATGATTTATGGAGAGTCCTCATATTTGCCTTTACGAATTCTGCTGACAAACCAACTCTATCTCAACCACACTGTCCGATTCACAGGCATATGTGAAAAATGGAAGATAACTCCAATTCACAAAATCAATGACTGTTTTAGGTCTGTTCATGAGACTCCAAGCTTTCTTTATTAATCCGAGATCTTATAATCAGTAAATACGATTGACTTATAATTACATAGCCTTAAAATGATCTAATACTGCATAGAGATCAACCTGCATAAACAACTACTTTATATAAATATTTAACGTACAAAAAAAACATACATGTAGAAATAAGGGAATTTAATTCTCGAAAAAATCCCCCCTTCCCTCTTTCCTAACTTAAAAACAAGGCAAGATAATTAACTGACACTATCCAGCAGCACTGTTACTAAGTCAAAAATCTATAGCATATTTTATTCGGTTTTGAATTACAGAAATATCAAATAATAGAATCCCATTCTGGGAAATCTATAATAAAACTGTTTAAAGAAAATACAGTAAGCTTGATTTTGAAATACATATATTCAACATAACCTCACTCGCAAAAATAGATCAACTTACATTACTTTTAAAATCAAATTGTTCTTTGTTAAAATTCCCTTTTTCTAATAAAACATAATTTGCTCTTTTAGCAAACTATGCTCTTTGGACCCCCGTGAGTGAAGTTTGTCAAAATAAAGAAAAAATCAAAGCATGAAATAATCTCATGCTAAAAATTAATATAAAACAAATAAATAAATTTATATTCAACTAATTATATATATTAAAAATTATAGTGAGCTTGAGTTATGAAAACATAATTTAAAAGAAAAGGTTAAAAGAATCAGTTAAAAAAGATTCTGAATAAACATTAACTTTCGACATTTTTTTAAAGTTTATGAAACTACATTTAGATTCTAATAATAATTTTTAAAATCTTGATGACAGGATTTAAGCTCTTCAGCATTTTACCTGGAGTTCCTTGGTATGAGTGATGGCTGGTGGCATTTGAGGGCAGGTTCTGGCAGCAGCATAATTGAAGATTTCAGGTCTCAGAAAGGAATGGGCGGTGATCTTCCCTTTTACTACTCACTCATCATTTCTACTGGCATAGAGACATTCTGCAACTTTCTTTCTGTCTGTTCTCTGTCTAGTTCTGGTCACTCTCTGGTCAAAAAGGGCCACTATTTATTACTTCCTGCTGCCTCAGGTGATCTTCTTTTTGAAACAATAGGAATTGTTTTTATTCTAATTTTAGAAAGTTTGTACCTCGATAAGGATCATTATATTTCAATATAATTTTATGTAGGTTTTAATTTAGATAACAATGTAGAATCTCTACTAATTAATGAATAGAGATTCCACAGTGAATGAATTTTGGTAATTTATCAATGCCTTTAATTTAAACATTTATTTTAAACTTCTTATTGAGGTACAAATCTTTTCAAAAGAGCCATCTTGGATTCTTATACTGGAAAAAAATAAAACATTTCAAACATATATATCTAAACTATATAAAAAAATTCAAAGTTAATTATTTGAAATTCTTTTTTACTTTTAATAACCAAATAGAATAACAGTGTGTTAGTATAATTATATGGTCCCAAATAAATTTTAGGATTTATTCAGGATGGTTAAAAAAATGTTAAAATATTTTTTTAGAATAATAAAAAAAGCAAATGTTAGTAAAATAAATAATTTGGTGGGTCAGACTGTGAAACAGCAAATCTGAATCAGATTTACCATTTCAATAGTAAGTGGTATTTTTAGTTTTATGATTAAAAGATATGGTCCTCTTAAAAGCAGAGTCAGGAGAATCAGAATTGATTACTGGATGAAAAGTAGCATCAAGTTCAGGAACAGGTTTAAAAATATCCTTGACAAGCAAGAAAGAAAAGTCAATATTATTCAGCAATGGGATATGTTCAGAACTGAATGAGGAGATAGAAACAGCAGGAATAGATTCGAGACTTGGGTTTGTTAGATCAGTTTTCTGAGAGGCTTCAGATATCACAGAAAAAGTATATCTGATTTTCTTATTACTAGGGCTGGGGAAGGCAGCCAACTTCTCAGGAAGATCAAGCCCTCAAAGGGTAGCAAAACTATCAGCACTGCACTAAGACTCGGCTGGATTAGACTGAGATTAAAGATTACAGTTTTTTGTCTTATGTTGGGGAGGGGATGATGGACCAATGGAGTTGATTTTTGGGTCAGTGACAGAGGCCATAGACAAACCATCCTTCTTGGTCAGAGATGTCCACAGATTGGTCATCAACCATCATCTTAGTATGCTCAGTAGATGAGAAGTCATCAGTAAATTGTTGAGCACTAAGTAAATTGTTGAGTACTGGGTCCAGAAACTGCAGCTAAAGAGGAAAAATGTGATTAGGTCCCAAGATCTTGGTGATTATCAATTCTGTTATAGTTGTCATTAGAAATGGACCTGTTTGAATGAGATTGGGATGAGGGAAGTCTGGTCCTTGTAGTCACATTTATGATATTTGCAGTACATGTCTTCACATTGGACACATGTGGTGTTGGCATTCTGTTATCATATGTCCCCTTAGATGGCAATAAAAACATTGAGGAGGAACATCATGGAGGTTGATTATATGAGGAGATTCATAATACTCAATCAATACTGTAATAGAGTAGGGAAAAATTCCCTTAGCAGGAACAATTTTGAATGCTGCACATTGATGAGAATGTGGGTTTCAGCATGAGGTTTGAACTTGTTGTCAAAGGAGATAATCTTTTCATAGGGACCCAGAATTTTTTGTAGATCAGTCCTATCAAAATCAATTCTGCAGTACTATACTGTACCATCCACATATAGAGGACAATTAGCATCTATGGTGACTAGATAACAATTAGCCAGTGATTTGTAGTTGTTTCTAAAGGCTTCTTTTGCCACAGCATTGTGGAATTGTATGATGACGCATCGTCTATTCAAATAGAATAAGATATTATATACTGATCCCCATAGATTGTGATCTTTGAATAAGGTATATAATGATTTGACAGGAAAATCAAATAAATTAAGATCATTACCGGTAGTTGAGAGAATGACTGTGTTTTCATTCTTGTAAATTTTAAAAAGTTTTATGTAGGAGAGCAGAAATTGATCAATTGAATTGTTCATTAATAAAAGCATGAATAGTAGAATCACAATGAAGCTTGTGACTGGCAATGGGTGATATTATTTCTGGAATAATCTGTTCATCAAGCAAGTTTTCTTCATCAATGATTTATATGGTTTTATTGACAGGGGGTCTGTATTAGGTGTGTCATGTAGATTCTCAGAGGTAAATGATTTAGACAAAATGGTTGAGTTAGAAATCATAGCTGCCTTTTCAGCATAAGATAATGGTTTGGATATTGATTGATAACTTCTATGATTGAGACAACATTTAGTGAAGGGAAGTCTTTGGATTTTTTTGTCTAAGTTGATTGTTTTATTTGGATGTTGGTTTTCAAGATCATTGTAATTGTTTGTAGTAGGTGGTTTAGGTCCTGTGAATTTACTTTTATTGAAATTTGGGTGTGGGATTTAGAGAAGAAAAATCAGTCCCTATAATCCATTCTAGTATAGACCTGAGAACATGATACATTTTTTTGTGAGATGTAGTCAGTATTATTAATTTGTAAGCTGGGTTATAGCCAGAATCTGTTGGAATGGAGGTCTGAAGGTTTAGATTTATAGGCATATTGATTGAAGATATTGTTGTAGACCTTATTGGTGATTGATCCATCATTATGGGCTTTTTAATGACATCTGGGACTTTAGTTTTGGGTTGAAAACATTCAGAGTAAAATTCCTCCATGTATGCCTATTTACATTAAAAACAGGTTTTTCTTTTGTAGATAGTAAAATTAAAATAACAGTATATCTTTCTTGCTGATGCTTGTAATTAAACTTAGAAAACTTAGTCATGTTCATAGAGGGATAATCTATTGATTTATCAACTTTAGATATGTCCAAAGTTCAATTTTTATGACTCTTGGGCATTGAAAAGTCATTTTCTGATACGGAGAAATCACCGTTAGAATTTTTTTTTAATTATGAAAATTTTGTGTGCTTAATGGCACCATTGCTTCATGGGGTTTTTCCTTATCACTTTCTATTTGAGCATCCAAAAAAATCTGATTTTTCCACTGAGTTGTAGCTTGGGTTCAAATCTATATTGTTCACTTTTAAATTTGAGTTTGAATTATGTATTAAGACTAAAATTTTGGGTGGTTGCAAAGTTTTGCCACATTTCAGCACTTCCAGTTGAACCTGATCATAGCATAAGTTTAGTGTTTGATTAGACTTTGCAGTAGAACTTATTTGTAATAAGAGTAGTTGATTTGATTTTTCCACTGGTTTTAAGATTTGGCGATTTTTGATTATATTTGAATTAAAAATTGGTTTGAGAACTGGGTTTAACTTTAATTCTGGGCAGCTTTAAATTTACTTTACAAATTTTCTCTTCATTGAGTTTTTTTTTTAAGATTTAGTAGGAATCAACTTCATAATCGGTTTTTTTTTTTTTAGAATTATTCACGGAAGTAGGTTTTCTAATAGCTCTACACCTTCTTGTTGTTCTATTGATAGTAATAAAGTCATCATTTAGATGTTCATTAGGATTTAAGAAACTTTCAGAGCTTTCTGGCATGGTTAAAGCTTCTTTGCTGGCAGCCTTTAGATCCGTTTGTCAGAACAGATGTTTTATAAGATATGTGGTGGAAAATTATTATATTTTTGGGCAAAATTAGTTTATAATAATCAATATGGTACTTACCTGTAGTTTGAACAACAATTCTCTTAAATATCTACCCTCCAACATGTAAAAAGGACCGTGATAGGCAGAGCTTGTGAATAGAGAACTATTGACAATGGCTACCGGAAGCCAGTTTCTATTTGTACTTTTAAATAAAATGCATCCCCCATAAAGAGGGAAAAGTGATTGACTGTTGTGCATTGTACTTTTAAATAAAATGCATCCCCCATAAAGAGGGAAAAGTGATTGACTGTTGTGCATGCATTATAATACCTCAAAACGTTGATTTATAAAAATTTAAACAGAAAGGTCTTGTTAATAATATTTATAAATAAAGATGATAGTACGAATAAAAATTTTAGCTTGTTATAGACAGCATTTGCTTAGCATTTCTTTACATGAGAGTAAGTTTAAATTTTAGGAAATCAGTCCTAATAAGAGTACTAATGAGAGATCACTATTTGGTATTATGCATATGTGCATGCATAAATGTGTGGTATATGTATTTGTGTTTTTTTAATTATATAGGTAATTGCAAAAATTTATGCAACATACAGTATACTATTCGATATTATAAGAAAAAATATTTTATTTTATAGTGGTGTTAAAGAAATTAATCATTATATTCCAATTCTACATTTAATTTTAAAATTTAATCAATTTTATTTATTAAAAATATAAAAATGAGCAAAGTGGGGAAAAGTTTATAAACAAAGGTGGAAATAAAATAACTATAATGACAATTGAAATAATAAACCAATCAGAATTTAATACATAGGGTCATAGGTTAAAAGAAGTAGACCGGTGTGGTGGTGAGAATCAGAATATATAAAAGGGAAAATGATGTTTATAAAGGGGTTCTTTGTAAAATCTAGTGGCTAGCAAACCATCATCCTGATTCCTGCTCTTATCGTCTGCTTCGCACATAACAGTTGGATAATTTTAAGAAGTATATATATTTATCCATGAATTGCTAAAAACTTAGATAGGCATACCTATTGCTTCTGTAAAATTAATTGATGACAAAATTTATTTGTAACAAGAATTTGCTGCATTATACCTCAATCTCTGCATTGAATATATAAGCTTTGATTTAAAGGAAAATGTTTCAGGAACAAATATTGATGAATATTTTATCTGTGGCTTGATTAAAAAATTTAAATGGATATTTGAATTCTTAATGTTGCCAGATGGAAATGTAACTGAAAATATTCAATATTTTTTCTTGGTTGTTTATATGTATATTTAACTTCATAATTCCAGAATAAGGATTATTGGACAAGAAACACTTGCCAAACATTAAAGAAATCGTAGAATGGAAGTAGATTAGTATATCATATTAAGCACTTATTAATACAAATCCCAGAATAATCATTTGAAAAAAAGAACCATGATAAGTCTGGAAATCGAATTTGAAAAAGTGAAGCGTCTATAATAATAAAAAGTTCGAGAAAAAGAAGCATCTATAAAAAAAAAAACCCTGTAATAAAAGTGTGAAAAAAAGAATCTATAAGTGAATCTAATTTTAAAGAACAAATATGAATGATTGTGATTAAGCTTAATAATCAGAATAGTCGATGTAGCTACATACTAAATGAATATTGTCTTTGCATTACTCCAATAATTGTTAAATTGGGATAAATTTGATATATTTGATATGGCCATGCATACAAATTTCCGTCAAATATTGTTTGTTTTTGATAAGTATGCGTTTCTCCCTGTATAATTAAGTACCTTGCAGAAAAGTCAACTTTATCTTCCAGGGATATTAACAAAGACTATATGTCACATTTTACTTTTTTTATTACGTTTAGTAGGTAATTAAGACTAATAGAGAATTATGAAGGTGATTTTGACCCTATAGTAAACTATTGAAGGTTATAGAGAATTATAGATCCCTTAGGAAATTGCTTAGTAAAAGACAAAAGGTATGAATGATTATAAACTTATCTTTATGCTCGTAATTTTAAATTCGATATTTATATTTAATGTCATATTTACATATTTGATATTTATTGCTACACATTAGTAAACATGTCAGATTTATTTTAATCGTGAATCTTGAATAAATGATGCTTATTTCTTGACCTATAAAATGAATTTATTTAGTAAATTTTATTTTGTAGTCGGTTAAGACTGATTGGTTCCTACATCAATGATATGATACCCCTGTATGATATGGAAAATTGCAAACAACTATTGTTTGTTGAGATAGAGTAGTTTTACCACCTCAAGGGATAGAGATAAAGAATAGCTATCTTACGATTCAATCACTTTGTATGAAGTTATTAGGAGCTCAAGGACTTGATCCCAGCTCCATTTATATTTCTTGCCTAATAATAAAATTATTTGTATGTTGTACTGTAGTGTCTCAGCATACCCTTTTTTCAATATGTGTAGAGACTAGTTCCTCACATAACGTTTAGCCTCAGGAAGAAGGCAACTTATAGCAGGTTATGCTAACACTCAGAAGTTATTAGTAACCTAGTTTGTTTTCCCTTATGAATACATTAAAGTTTACATTATCAAGGAATATGAAACAATGTAGCGTAAGAGTTACTTGGAAAAAAGTTAATGTTAAAATCATATTCGTATATTGATGTACAGAGCAGCTGAGTTTTGCCTTTAGCTTGTATGCGAACCAATGCTGAGTCCAAATTTATGTAGTTTAAAATTCAAATACATATAAGCAGTGAGCATCACACCAGTTTATCCAGAAGTAAATCATCGCTGGACTGGTAACAAAGTTGTCATGATTTCACATAAAAAGGTATTGAATGTTGATATGTGTTTGCAATATAATTAGTAGATTTGTATTTCAGATAATTAGTAAAATGTCAGGGTTGTTGAATATATTGTGCCAGTCCGTGTATAACGGCCATGCACAAAATGGCTATTTGCTGAAGATTCAGCACAGCTTACATGTATCACATGAAAATTATAATTTTAATACGATTTATTAAATTATAATTCAGAGGGGAAGTGGGAGGTACGGATATAGTACATAAATAAATGGGTTTGGGCTATATTATATTCTTATTATACCCACAGTACAAGTGTATGCAGTATATATATGTTTTAATAATTTATTCGACTAGCAAACCTGTCTAAAAAAAAAAAAAAAGGGGGAAAATAGGTTGTAATATTTGTTTATGTGTAGAACAGTTTTTTTTGGTTGTATTTTACTACTTATAAATGTTCGAACACACATATATAGAAATGTATTTTTATTTTTTATTATTTTCCTAAAAAAAAGAAAAGAAGATTCTAAATAGTTAAAAATTTTTTGCATTTATCTTTTCTAATTGTTAGAATGAGAGGGTTTGAAATTAATTAATTAAATTTGTAAAGGGAAAAAACCTTTTTGCTAATTACAATCTACTTTCAACCGAAGAAAATGTTTTGTATAAAAGAATTTTCGGTTGATCGTGAATAAAGATAAAATAGATTTTATCTAAGAAAGGAATGTAAGCACAATGGGTGTCAAGTACTCAATATGGAAGCTTGCAAAAGTGTACTCTAATAAATAAAAAGGTAAAAGAATGTAGAAAGTTATAATTAAATTTATTATTAGCTGATGCAATAGCTCGTAGAGGGGGTATGACAATTGGACTGTTTGGGCTATATGTGCTGCTTACTGGGGGCTTTGAGTCAGTCGAGTACTAGCTTGCTAAAGCATGCGGACCAAGGGAGATTAGCCTGCTAAAGAGTGCGGACAGGTTAATGCTAGCTTGCAAAAGCATTCCAATGGCAAAGATATAGAAAGTTAAATCTTGTCTCCCACTAGTCTAAAAAAATGGAACAGTATAGATTTGTGAAAAACAATCCGACAGAGAGAAAGGAGAAAATGAACTGTGTCTGTTAAAATTATAATAGTTGGAGAACTGCAATTTATTTAGGATCTACTTGCCCTAATCAGCCGTGTGCGTTATACATATATACAGGAGAAGTATACTTACAGATCCGATACTTTGAAAGATGGCTCGATTATACGTTCCGGGTTATTATCCTACCATGGAGTAGACTTTCAGCCGTAGTACACCACCTGTTTGGCTATCAAGTCCGAAGATGCCTTAGAAGAAATAGCAGACCCTGATGACAAGAAAGACTCAAAGTATATCAGTGGATGGAAGCCTTATCTTCCCTATGAAGTAGCCTTGTGGCCCAGGAAGTTCGAATTGAATACAAGAACAAGTTCAGAGGAGCGTGTATAGTTGGTTATATATATATATTTATTCTATTATATATATATATATCTCTCTCTCATTTATGTTCTTTGTAAAAAAAATTTTTATGATATATATATATTATTACTGCATACCTTGTTATATGGATTTATTACTCTAAAGTGGGAAGGAATATAGGGCACACCCATTGTGTAATCTTTTAGATAGAGTTTTTTTTTTTTTTCTTTTTTATATATCTTGGGGTCATATGTATATGCATCGGTGGAGGGTAAATATAATTTAAATATTTTTTTATATATATTGGACTTATATGTATGCATTAGTGGAGGATAAATATAATAATCTGGGGATAATAAATATTCACTTTTGTAATTAAAATCGTTTATACGTTTTTGACTTAGCTTTAAAATAATTATTAAGTTATTAGTACAGATATATAGTTTTTTTTTTTATTATCAAAATGCCAATCCATGTAGTTAACCTGAGATTTATAGAATATAAAGTGAGCTAGATAGGGATAACTTACCGGGGAGTTGGATTGTTTCTTTTATTTTAGTCCGAACGTCTCGAAATATTCATATTCGTTAATGACTAGTCACATTTTACACACTCTCTCGGGAAAGAAAAGGAATAAGTATAATCTTGAACGGGAGTGGCGCTAGAGACTGAAGGAAATATTCAGTACTCTTAAAGGTGTGTAAGGACACTTTAATTAGTCAACGTATAATTAATCGGCTAATGAAACAATTTAACAAGGAAGGTCTGGATGGGCCTAATTTTAGGTTCAATCTACTTCCTCTAATAATTTCTTTGAGGTATTTATTCATATTTAATCAAAAATATTTTAGAGAATTATTATCGATGTCCCATTCTGTAGCATACGTCATTTCATGCTCTATGCGTATGAGAGTCTAACCATGCAAGACCACTACAGGGGCGTCGAACCGGTACAATATGTTGACACTAATAATCAAAATGAGTGACTAGAAGATTTGAATATGAAATTTTTTTATGTAGAAAATAAAAATTGTTTAATTGCCATTTAAAGGTCCTAATTTTATAGTTATTGTAAATCTTGTTTGGAGAGAAGACAATATATTAAAGTGGGCCAGTGAATTGAATGGGCTGTAGGTTAAAATTTTATCATAATAATAGGTTTATATTATAACTTGGAAGCATAGCTCCATGCTTAAGCACATTAATTTTAAAATCTTATCACATTCAAAATACTATGAATTGTGTCATAGACAGATTTCCATACCTTGAATTTCCGATATAGATTGATCATGAAATATCTTTATTAAAGGGAATCCAGATATTGTATTAATAAATGATATAAGAATATAAATGATCAACGTATACGAGGTATTTATTGATTATTGGCAAACAGAAGAGATAAGATAAAAGAAAAGAAGATACTAGATTCAAATATAATAAATCTTAATTATTATTATTTTTTTAACTTTATTAGTAATAAAATATTTACAAGAATTAGTATATTTACATTAAGAGCTTTTTACATTTTTTTTTTATAATTTTTAATGTTTTAGCATGTTTTAGACTATAATGATTTGAAACAAGATGATTACTATTATGGCATTAATGAGCAACTAAGGAATACATTGCTTTGCCATATTTTTTTTGTGACATTACTAGATATATATTTCTGAGCATAAAGATAAATGTTATACCATTCTTTGTTTTTTTTTTTTAAGTACATTGTATTTTTTATTATCAAATATTACAGCACAATGGGCAAGCCATATTGTTCTCAGAGTGTGGAACAGTTACAAGGACATTGAATGGTTTTAATTTCTTTATATTATTTATTAGGATATTTTTAAAATTAATTGTGTCTTTGTGGAATACAAAATGGTGTCAGGTTGAAAAGTATGGACATGTCTCAAAGATATGTGATGTATTTTCCGGGAGCAAATTGCATAGTATACAAGTAGGATCAATGTTTAGTTTAAATTGATTTATGAGAAATAACTTTGTTGGTATTATATCAAGTAGCAGATTATACAGGAATTTTAACCATGAGTGAAGCATGTACAAATTTTGAAATTTAGTCAGTTTTTTTGCAGTAGATAGTGTTGTCTAAAGTTGTCTATTGGGTAAATTAATGTTTTTTAGATCTTTGTATGACAAACCAATTAGAGTATTAATGTTATAATTGTCCAGTAAATCAGAATGCTCAATGGCATGATCAGTGAAAAAGTGGCGATTCACATATGGAATAATAGAAAGCAGAAGTAGAGGTGGAGGAGTTGTCCTTAAAAAGGGATTAGTAGTTGTCATGATGTACATCTTAGCTCTAATGTAGGATGTAAATGATTGAGGAGCTATTAGGTTAAACCCACCCTTGCATATTGGAAAACAGGTATTTTCTATTGATAGAAGATGTTATTTTGATCCCCATATATATTTTTTGCTATACTCATGAAATATTTAATAGTTTTTTTAAAGATACATCCAAGGGCTGTAATAGGCAAGAATACAACCTAGAATGGCATTGATGATATGAGCTTTCATTATAGGATATAGTAATTTTGAGTTGAAGCACTTTATTTTTGTATTAAATTTGTCTATGACAAGAAAATTTAAATGATGACTTAGTTGTGTTTTTGAAAGATTAATAGGTATGCCAAGAAAGGAAGAAAATGAATCTGTGAAGAGTGAAAGAAGACTGCGACTGGTAGTAATTTGCCATAAGGATGATTTGTTTATTTGTATTGTGGATCCTGTTATAGTTTCAAATTTCTTAAGTTTATGAAGTATCATAGGTATATTTTGCAGGCCCCTGAATATTATCAAAACATCATCAACATATGAAATGATCTTAACAGTTGTGTCTAGATGTGGAAGAAAAATACCATCTATGCATTGCTCTATGTCCTTAATCATGGGGTCTATGTATATCACAAAAAGTAATAATGCAAGTGGGGAGCCTTGTGGGATGCCTCTACTTGGCTTAAAGAGTTGAGAGAGTCTCATGTAATTTTTTAAGTTTAATCACTCTATTGTTAAGATAGTTTTTAAGAGCTGTAATGAGGTGTGTATGATTTGAAAGCATTTGATTTAGTACAGAGAATAAGAAGTTTCAATTTATGATGTCAAAGGCAAACTTGAAGTCTACCTGGCATGCCACATAGTTTGTTAGTTTGTTTGTTTGATATAAAGTATTGCTTCTTGTGCTAATAATATTGCTTGAGATGCTTTTTGCTCTTTGACTGCAAAGTGTGAAGGGGAAATTTTAGGTAAAGCTTAGATATTTAACTGCTTGAATATGATTCTAGCAAACATTTTCTGATCAATGTCTTCTAATGTAATGAGACACAAATCATTTACTGTTGGATGTGGATTTTTAGAGTTTTTTTCTTATACAGAATACTATATTTGTTGATAAGTTAGGGATGTGATATTCCTTTGAACAAAGTTGATTGTAGTATTTCTGTAACAATGGAGATATAATGTATTCCATTTGCTTATATATGTTAGCTAGAATGAGGTCATTTGCTAGTGAGCTATGTTGTTTAAATACACTATTTCATCAAAAAATTGTTTTGATATGTAGAAATTTTGTGTAGTTTGTTTCATTTGTAAATAACTGTGAAGAGCTATGAAATTTTTTTAAAGGAAATATTCAAGTGGTGCAGAAGTGCCTCATCAATATAAATACCAGAGAGGAGAGAATTATCTTTTGATAGAATGGAAATGCCACAAGCGTATGGGATTGAAAATTTTGCATAATTTATTGTGGTTTTTGTTAGTTCTGATAGATTTGGTAAAAATTTTCTCAGCCTTAAAACCATGTTGTTCTGGTTATATAACTGAGTTAAATGTTTGTTTTCACATTGGAGCTTCTTCTTCTTCTTCTTCTTCTTCTTCTTCTTCTTCTTCTTCTTCTTCTTCTTCTTCTTCTTCTTCTTCTTCTTCTTCTTCTTCTTCTTCTTCTTCTTCTTCTTCTTCTTCTTCTTCTTCTTCTTCTTCTTCTTCTTCTTCTTCTTCTTCTTCTTCTTCTTCTTCTTCTTCTTCTTCTTCTTCTTCTTCTTCTTCTTCTTCTTCTTCTTCTTCTTCTTCTTCTTCTTCTTCTTCTTCTTCTTCTTCTTCTTCTTCTTCTTCTTCTTCTTCTTCTTCTTCTTCTTCTTCTTCTTCTTCTTCTTCTTCTTCTTCTTCTTCTTCTTCTTCTTCTTCTTCTTCTTCTTCTTCTTCTTCTTCTTCTTCTTCTTCTTCTTCTTCTTCTTCTTCTTCTTCTTCTTCTTCTTCTTCTTCTTCTTCTTCTTCTTCTTCTTCTTCTTCTTCTTCTTCTTCTTCTTCTTCTTATTCTTCTTATTCTTATTCTTCTTATTCTTTTCTTATTCTTCTTATTCTTATTCTTCTTCTTCTTATTCTTCTTTTCTTCTTCTTCTTTCTTCTTCTTCTTCTTCTTCTTCTTCTTCTTCTTCTTCTTATTCTTCTTCTTATTCTTCTTCTTATTCTTCTTCTTATTCTTATTCTTATTCTTATTCTTATTCTTATTCTTATTCTTATTCTTATTCTTATTCTTATTCTTATTCTTCTTATTCTTATTCTTATTCTTATTATTCTTATTCTTATTCTTCTTATTCTTATTCTTCTTATTCTTATTCTTCTTATTCTTCTTCTTCTTCTTCTTCTTCTTCTTCTTCTTCTTATTCTTCTTATTCTTCTTATTCTTATTCTTCTTATTCTTCTTCTTCTTCTTCTTCTTCTTCTTCTTCTTCTTCTTCTTATTCTTCTTCTTCTTATTCTTCTTCTTCTTCTTCTTCTTCTTCTTATTCTTCTTCTTCTTATTCTTCTTATTCTTCTTATTCTTCTTATTCTTCTTATTCTTCTTATTCTTCTTATTCTTCTTATTCTTCTTATTCTTCTTATTCTTCTTATTCTTCTTATTCTTATTCTTCTTATTCTTCTTCTTATTCTTATTCTTATTCTTATTCTTATTCTTATTCTTATTCTTATTCTTATTCTTCTTCTTATTCTTCTTCTTATTCTTCTTCTTATTCTTCTTCTTATTCTTCTTCTTATTCTTCTTCTTATTCTTATTATTATTCTTATTATTATTATCATTATCATTATCATTATTATTATCATTATTATTATCATTATTATTATCATTATTATTATTATTATCTATAATATTAATAAGCCAATAAGCTGATACACATGCGCTTTGCAGATGTCACCATATAAATGAATACTCCCACTTTTTCAAACCCAAAATAAAGTCTTTAAGAAAATATACAATGAATCACCTATACTTTCGACCCAACCGTATAAGTATGGGCAAATCTGAAGTGTTTGAAATGAAGAGCATGAAGTTATTAATTGATCACTTTAAATTACTTTTTTACATCTACAAAGCGCATGTGTATCAGCTTATTGGCTTATTAATATTATAGATTATAAACAAAAACATCGCTCTATATAAAAAAATGTCTTGTTTACATATGTTTAATTTTAAGAATGACTGATCGTAAATTCTAGAAATTTCATTGGCGTCATTCATTTACGATGTAGAAAAGTAATTTAAAGTGATCAATTAATAACTTCACGCTCTTCATTTTAAACACTTCAGATTTGCCCAAACATATACGGTTGGGTCGAAAATATAGGTGATTCATTCTATATATTAATTATTTATTTTCTTTGACACACAGCATAATACATATTCATGCATAAATTGTTAATTTTGAGATATAAAAAAATTCATTATTAATGTATAACTTTACTTATCATTTTAAAACATTTTGTAGTGATCATTTAGGCTTCATCTCATTGATTTTTATCATTTAATCATAATTTGCATAAAGATAGGACAGAGTTAATGAATACAATGATTTACTTTATTTTAGCAAAGCAGAACCTAGTTATTCAATAGAATACTTTACTTCAAAATTACAAAGAAAAATGCATTTAATTAATAGAAGTATTTATTTTCTTTGGTAAGATAGTCCAATATTATTTCTAGTTTTAAATCCCCTTATTTTAATTTTAGTTAAAATACATTTAAAGTAAAATGCAAAATCTTAATTTATTCAGTGTAATTACAATATTAATCTATGTTGTTGTCATAAATTTTAATTGGTAAATGAGTGTTATCAAGCAAAAACGCTGAATACAAGATAATTTGGTAATCAGTTACTAGAAGTGTAGGGTCATATTTTTTTTCTCATTTTTGTATAAGCCTATCAGAAATCACTGATAGCTAAAAGTCATTTCTTTTATAGTAAATGATATGGATTTATTTAGCTCATTTAATGTTAAAAATAAAATGTTTTACCAACCCATCAGAATGCTCTGATAAATGAAATGTAGTAGATGTAAAAAGTTAATAGATTATGTTGTATTATTTATCCTTGTGTAAACTGTAACTAATGTTACTAAATCCCTTTGAATTGTGTTCATACCAATGAAAGAAAAAGTAAATGTTTGTGTAACCATTTTTCTATTTGATCAATAAATATTTTATTTAAATTTGTATTTAGAGTTTCTACTCTAGCATTCATTCGTGTATCACACTACCACACATGCTTACACATTTATTTTATTTAATGTGATATAATTGCATTTTTATTTAATTATGATAAATCTCAATACGATGATATTGATTTCCTTGATTCAAACACTTTATGAGATGCCAATTATCTACTGATCATTTTAAAAAGGGTTTTGTTATTTAATAATTGTTTAGATGATGAGTTGAAATCAAAATGTGCCCGATTTCTTTCATTATCTAACTGCAAGTATTAATTAGTGTATTGTTTGGTTTGTAATATTATTTTCATAGTGTTAAGTAATAATACTGAGGTATAGAAATGTTAGATCAAGCCTTACCATAAGTTAATTACCTGAGATCTTCAATTTTAATTCATATTAGATATAAATTCAGTTAATTAGATTAGATTAGTGTAATTAAAAATTTAGTAATGATAGGTTTAGTTTGAGTTTAGATCCAGTTAGTTATACATTACAATTTCTAAAATATTATTATTTTTTTATTTTAGTTATTAGTTTAATTGTATAAAATGGTAGAGGTTGTTCAGTGCATATGGATGATGGGAGGAGGTGAAGTATAGAGTATAATTAATTAATTTTAGCTGGTAGAATTTTACCAATTTAATTTTTGTTTAGCATAGAACTTGATAGATGTTTATTCCTATTAGTTATAATATTTTCTCCCACATCTAATGTACATTGTACACCTCATACACCTCTTTATCTCTCAACTGAGTTAGTTTTAGGTAAAAACTTTAATTAAGAGCCTCATGAGTAAATTTAGAACAAACATTAATAATTTATTCTATGATCCATAGAATTGGCACCCCCGGGTAATTGTTAGTGTTGGTGATAGGTGTGAGGAGATCGGAAGAGCGTCGTGTATATATACATATATATAAGTTACATATATATATATATATATATATATATATATATATGTAACTTACAATCTAACCTTTGTTTACTCTCACCACCAAATCAAGGTCATTTTGTAACTTTAATTAATTGGTGCTTAAGCATATATTTTCACTTATTAAGTAACTAAACCCACAATTATATATATAAATACAACAAATATAGATTTTTAAAACTATATTAGGAAATTATCAGGATAAACGTTTCTATTATAAAGATGAAAACCCCAATTAACTTATTGCCTGGTGAAGCGGCCATAGTGAATATTTAAAAAATTATGTTGAGCCACAAATTTTATCATAACTTACATTTGTATGGTTCAAAAATGACATAACATATATTATTTTCTACATAGAAAACCAAAGAATGTATTTAAGTTAAAGAAATATAGTCATTGATATTAAAAGTAAATAAAAAAAGAAAAGTTAATATTTCTAATAATTGTTTTCATATTATTTCATAAATTCAAAATTATCATGCATACAGCTTAAAATTATATTTTTGCTAGTAGTATTTCATAAATTCAAAATTATCATGCATACAGCTTAAAATTATATTTTTGCTAGTAGGTTAGTTGGGTTCATCATAAAATTTATAAAAAAAATAGTATATAATAACACTTATCTAAGGTAATCCATCACTTGAATATTTCGTAGGTAAAGACATTTTTTTATTAGCCATTCAAAATGTATTTCTATACAGAGCCTTGCAACAAATATTTCTTCCATAATAATAAGTAGTTACTATTGATCAATACTTCAATATAATTTGAATATTATAATAAATAACTTCAATACAGTTTGCAATATAATAAAGAACTTTAATACAGTTTGCAACTTATTAAAAAGTACTACTAAAATAATCACTATATACAAAATAAAATTATAAAATAAAATAAAAAGTGAATGAAATACTAAATTTATTATACAGTTAAGCTTGAGGTACATAAGTTAGTAGTTTAAAGTCAGTAAGATGTAGTATTATTTATCCTATCTTTATAGGTCTTGAGGGCTCATATTGCTTCATGCTACTATGACCATAAATTTAGTAGTAGCTTCAACAACTGCCACCTCCCTTTGCATTTGACATACAGCTTTAAAATTTACATTGCAGTAGTCTATAATTGGCCTATGTTTATATATATACTGTCAAAATCTTTGCTTTTAGCATTTGTGTATTTTTATTATTATTAAAATGCAGACAAGGCATTATACAAAAATCTAAATTGGGTTATAATATTTGCAAAATATGTTTATCTCATATCACCTTATTTAAGTACTGAACCCAAACACACATCATATCAAAAAATGCAAATAATTCATGATGTAAACTTACACAATCATATGTTATTATATTGGTTTCAATATTATTTTTTTGTATATTTTTTATTAAATATAAATTCAAATAATAACTAAAATATATATAAAAATAAAATAATAAGTAGGAAATATATAAAAATAAATACCATCAAACCCTCATAACATTTTCTAGATACATCAGTCAAAATTTGTATTTTATTCTGATGTAATTTTAATGGCAAATATTTTCCCATTAATTAGAAAAAAAGTGAGAGAAAGACAAAAAAAATTCAATTTACTTGATCACAAAAATTATCATAAAATTTTTACTTTTTATCATAGAAAAAAAACTTATTTTTCTAGAAACTAAAATGAAAGATAGAAATGAAAGTATAAAGTGCACATGGGCAGACTGCATAGTTTCCCCACAATTCTAAACTGAATCTGGATAATGCAAATTCGAAAATTCTATAGTGTTATGTTCATGGATAAAAATTAACTAGTTAAAAGAAAAAATCGTACTAACACATATATATGTAAACAATGAATTTAATATCAGTGTATTATATGTCATTATAAAAGAATTGGACTAAGTAAGCATGGTAATGACCTATTGTCAAACCAATGACTATATACCCAAATATAGAAGAGGAAAGCATAATTTTACTATGTAAATTTATGTTGCCTATAATCAATGTAACATACACATCAAAAAGGATCACACTGCAATAGAAAAGGAAGGAATATGTTAGTATAGTGGACAACAGAAGCTGATGTCTGTATAAAAACAACCCCAGTTCATTTCTGCCATCTTCTTACTATTTTCCAAGAAGGCAAAGGCTATATAACAACAACATTATGAAATCAACTGTTTGAATCTTACAAAAAATGGATGGCTTATTTGAACCCTAGATTATTTGCTGAATCACTATAAAGAAAATTATAAGAGGCAGTGACTGATATATAAATAAAAGAAATTCAAATAGATTCATAAAGTTGGATAAAATAATTGAGCTGATTTCAAAAGACATTTAAAATACAAGACATGGTGCTAATCTTCAGATACATATAAAAGAATAAAATACAATGTCACCAGAATAGTTATATATAAATAATAGACATTCTGTTCTTATAAAATTTATCAAACAATAAACCCTGAATGAAGAAAATTTTAATTCTTTATATGCTGCAAAACAATGTTCTTTGACTAATTCACTAGTGTTGTAGGGCTATGTGTTGTCAGCCCTGACGATAGGAAACATGATCGTTTAGTACTCAAGTGTGTAATGCCTTCTGAAACATCAAATACCTTGACCAAAATGTCCAGATGGATATGGAACAAAGGCAACAACATGAGACAGAAATAACATCCTTGCAAAATATGTTGCCAATGAGTCTCTGTGGGGAGTATGTGATTTTCCATAACAGTTTGACTGGAATAGTGATGAACTGTATCTATCAGAAACATTATTTACCTAATTCACTAATCTTATGCCAGTTATCCTGAAGAAAGTCTTAATTTGTTGCATAATATTTTTTATTTATGTATATGTTTGTAAAATTCTGTTTTTTTCCAGTTCCTTATTTGAGAACTGAAATTTCAATATCATGGAGAGTCCATTTGTAACCAAAGTCAGGAAAATTCAGGGGAAAAGGTTGTTAAGTTAGATAAATTCTTTTTATATAAATAAAGTTTAGGTAGCTTTCCCTCCTTAGTGACATAACATTTGGAATAATTGCTATCAGAATCCTTACTACAAAATGGAATAATGATAGGATTTTATTTAGTAGTATTCTATAATTATAAACACATTACCTACAGGGCAGAGTTTACATTGTTTATTTATTTATTTTTGTTTACTAATCATTTGTTCATATTTGTTTATTCAGTATGAAAAACTAACATTCTTGCATGAATGGTCTTTTCTGTTAATGTTGTACATAGTTAAGAGGAATCTTCCAAAAAACGGAAACTGCTCTGGTTGGAATTAAACCATTAAGCTAAAGAACACACATAAATTAAATTCATAACTGAAGAGAGATGAGTGCAACATTCTCCCTGTGTTTGAATTCTGAGGCATGTGTTGAAATCGAAAGAGGGGTGACATATGGATGAACTAGACTAAATTGTGTATGAATTTAATGTGTAAACCTAGAGATAGCCCATTGGAAGTAAACATGATCTTTGGTTAGTTACTTCATCGCAGCATTCACAGCATTCTACCTGAAGACCCAGTGTCTGACTATTGCTTGTTGGGTTTCTTCTCCTGTGGTAGATAACTCAAACTGGCACATTTCTGGCATGCAACATGGAGTTATAAATCATTAATCTGATGCATGCAGCACATTTTTGTTGCCCAGACTTTCGGTGCATGAAACATAAGTTTCCATGAACATCCAGTTATTGGACTGGTATATTTAAAAATATTTTTTGGGGAAATTATTCTCACCTCTATAAATTTGCATAGGTATATATATATATATATATATATATATATATATATATATATATATATATATATATATATATATATATATATATATATATATTGATGGGAATAGCATGATAAACTAAGACCATGAATAAATAATTAATAAAAATAACTTAAATAGGTTGGGCATGTAAACAGAAATGCTAAAGGTTAGGCGTAAAAACAATTTGTGCACCAGCATAGCAGTGAGAAGTTAGCATATGTGATAAATAGTAAAGAGATATCATGAGGTTCTATGACATATCTCTATTCATATAGATAAAAAAAGTAAATGACATCATACATAACAATTGAGAAAACGTTTTATGATATTAAAGAGAGGTAAACCATTAATGAGCAAATATATGGAACATATAGAGGAATTATAAGGAATTAGAGATGGAGAAATAGAAAGTAACTTCCAATAGAGGTGGGGAAGTGTCTTCACAGATAAAAGTACCTGAAAGTCTATGACCAAAATTGATCACTCTCTGAAAGTACACATGCAAGATCAGGTATCACCTCAAACTCAAGAAGCAATCAATGATGAGATGACCCATATACATGAAGGCGAAAAAGAACAGGTAACAAAAAGTGACAATGCCATAGAACAAATGCTCCAAATGATGATGAGCAGCCTGAATAATATGGAAACAAGAATGATCAAGATGAACAACAATATGGAAGCAAGTTTGAATGAGGTAAACTGTAAAATGAAATATGAATAGCAAGGAGATATGAACAGTATGGAATAAAAATGACTAGCAACATGAATAATATGATTGAAATGAAAGAAGAATTCAGTAAAAAGATGGCCAACATGGAAAAAATATTGAAAGCATATGTGGATAGTCAGATGGGATCTGAAGTATATATATATATATATATATATATATATATATATATATATATATATATATATATATATATATATATATATTATATATATATATATATATATATATAAACTAGACTATTCACAGATAAAGAGCAATTGTCCCTCAACTTAGACATTGTTCAGAGAGACAACTTCATAATAAGACAAACACTTGGAAAGCTAAAGAATAAAATTGATGCAAAGAATGTAAAGTGTTTGCACTAACTTTGACGAATTCAAACATGGTATCAATGGGCAATTAAATGTCAAGTGCAATGAAATGCACAAAAATCAAGCGTTCTTCAAAGATGAGAATCATGCAGAAAGGATGGTACAAGGTCTAAAAGAAAAGGACAAGATGTTGATGCAAGGATAGACTGATTCTCCACAGCACAGATCCTTGAAGCAGAATCATGAAATAGGACATTAGGAGTCCTTGATCATTACCTCAATCAACTTGAGAACAAGATAGCCTTGCCAGTAACTGAAACCATTGTAGACAGAACCACTTGAGAAATGAGTGGATAGCACAGCTACAACACAGGACAGCATTGACAAGTTAATTAAATGAGGTTCTCAACCAAAGCATAGTAGATCCCAACTATTTCAAAGAACACTAACCATGAAAACTTGGCAAACAGGCATTGGCTCAAAATGCCAGAAAAATAGAGGAGAATGGAGTGATGTGGAAAAACACTTGGAGGTTGGCTTTAAAGACCATCAGAGGTTGAATGAGCCTTCTCATGAACCCAATCTTTCATATATCATACAAATGAAGAGTTACTCTCTGAACTTTAATTTAAAAGGGTTTCTCCCTAATTTGTATCAGCTCAACTCTCAAAATAAACTCTGATGACACAAATCAACACCCAATATGTTAAAGACACTATGGAGGAATATATGAAAGAAAATACTATAGTGAGTGAATTGGATGTATATTTAGCATTGTATTACCATTCACTTCTGCACTCACCATCAAAACAAAACCCATGAATTTTCAAGGCACAACATTTGTTTATTAAGTAACAATTATCAGATTAGGAGAAAAATCACTATGGTGGCTGTCACAAAATAAGATTATAATAATTAAAAGAACAAGACTGAAGATGCAAATGAAGACAATGAGCTTGATCATCTTATATATGTATTATCACACTTGAAGTATCTCCATAATCAGAAAGATGACCAAATCATAGAAAACAATTGCACTATGATGATGAAAACCATATCACTAACCACAACACAAGAATGTACACAGTTCCATAAATTGTGCAATATGCATGAAGGCCCATTCACACTCATTAGGCATATAGATACTACTGCTTTAAGATCAGATATTAAGGATGGATCTATAGTATTGTGACATGGGACAAGCAAAATGGGCCAAACCTAAAGAAACAAAAAGGGAGAGAAAGAATAACTGATGGCCACAACAATATGTGGAAGAGATGTTTGAAGTAAGTAGGATATATATGTATAAGCCTACATATGACATAGACCATGATTTAGGGCCATGTAATAAAACATACTGTATAAGCCAGCTGAGCAATATAAAAGACATTATTTGTCAAATATCAACCCCCATTTAAATATGATGAATTTGATACAGAAAAGACATTAGAAGCATATAAACAACTAACAAACAATTCTGAGCAAAGGAACATATACAAAAATGAGGTTGCCCACAATTTCAAGATGGCAGACAAAGTATTCATCACACACCCCATATAAGTAAACCAATCGATGTCAAAATACCAAAAGCTTTATACCTGACATGAAAAATCTTTCACTATTGTAAAACACTCCACTCCAAATGCATTTTGGATAGAAGTAAATGGAAATGTGAAAGGGAAAAATAACATACATAGTTTGAAACTTTATTTTGGTTGAACAGACTGTGCACTATGTAGGAATGCTTAATTGATAAGTAAGAAAAGGTAAACATAAATCTGAATTAGAACTATAAAAAAGTGAGATAATATCAAAAAAATATAGGATCATTAACATATGATGAGAGTAGACCTGGGTAATTGGACAAGCAAATATTGGGATGATTTAGAGACAACCAAAACTTTGGGGGCTGATCTGTACCAAAAGATGGGCACACCAACATTTAGTTAGTTCTTTGGGAAACCCAATAAGTCTCAAAAAGAGGCAGAGTAAAAGAATAACAAATTTGACTGAATGTCATCTGAAAATAGAAACATTACTGATTGATCTCATACCATACAACTGTCATAATAAGTTATAAAGCAAGAAATTGGAAAGAAGTAGGTATATGAGGATGCAATAGAAATGAGAGAAAATAGGTTTTGTAACTCTTCTTTTTGCATAAACATTCCAACACTAAACCAAAAACATACACTCTGAATAAGTGTTATAATGGTAGTAATAACTTAAATTTATAACCCTGTGAGGATAGAGTAATTGTAAAGGTAATTTATAACCTAAACTTTATTCACTCTCACCACCAAATCAAGCTCATTATGTAAATTTAGTTAATATATGGTTAAGAATATATTTTCACTTATGAAGTAACGAACCCATACTTACATATATAAATACAACAAACATGTATTTTTTAACTATATTAAGGAAATAGCAGGAAAAGTCAATTTTACTTATCTGTTAGAATATGAAAACCCCAATTAAAATTAAAAATCATACTAACATATATGTATGTAAACATTGAGTCTAATATCAGTGTATTATATTTTATTATAAAAGACTTGGACTAAGTAAGCATGGCAATGACCTTATAACAAACAAGTCACTAGATAACCAAATGTAGAAGATGAAAGCATAAGTCTAGTATGTAATTTTGTTTTGCTTATAATCAATGTAATATATGTAACAATAGGGTACACACTGCAATAGAAAAGGAAATAAGATATTAGTATATTGAACAACAGAAGCCATTTCCATCATCTTTTTACTATTTCCAGAGAAGGCAAAGGCTATATAACAACAACATTATAAAATTGAATGTTCAAATCTTACACAAAATGGACAGCTTATTCAAATACTTCAGATTATTTACTGGATCATTATAAAACAAATGACAAGAAACAGTGAAAAAGAATTCAAATAGATTCATAAAGTTGGATAAAATAATTGAGCTGATTTCAAGACATTTAAAATAAAAGAGATTATGCTATTCTACAGATACAAATAGTAAAGCAAAATAGAACATCACTATAGTAATTATATATAAACCATGGACTAATTATGTTCTTATAAAATTTATTTAACAACAAACTCTGAATGAAGAAAATATTGTTTATGTGTTGCAAAACAATGTTCTCTGATTTTATTCAATAGGGTTGCAGGATTAAGTATTGTCAGCCATAACCATAGAAAGCATGATTGTTTAGTATTCAAGTGTGGAACTCCTGCTAAAACATCACATACCTTCTCTAAAATATCCAGAAGGATATGGAAGAAGGGATGATGACAGATGGATATATTGTCATTTCCAAGTATGTCACTAACGAGTCTTGACAAGAAATGTATGATTTGCCATAGCAGTCTGACAGGAACAGTAATGAACTGTATCTATCAGAGACATTAGTCACCTAATTCACTAACCTTATGCCAGCAGTCTTGAAGAAAGTTTTAATATGTTGGTAATATTTTTTTTATTTATCTATACATTTGTAGAATTCTGTATTTTTTTCCACTTTCGTATTTGGGAACTGAAAGTTTTATAGCTTGGAAAAGACCATTGTAGCTAAAGTCAGGAAAATGCAGGGAAGTAGGTTGTTAAGTTAGATAAAAAAAATTTTTGTGAATAAAGTTTATGTAACCCTACCTTCATAGAGACATGACATTGGGGATGATTACTATCAGAATCATTACTACACTATGAAATATAGGTAAGATTTAATTTAGTATTATTCCATATTAAAAAACATACACTTGCTATAGGACAGAGTTTAAGTTGTTTATTTATTAATTTAATTTGTGTTGACTAATAATTTGTTCATATTTGTTTATCCAGTATGAAGGATTACTTGCGTTTTAATGATCTTTTATCTTAAACTTGTACATAATTAAAAGAAGGGGTATTTCAATAAGGGAAAACCACTACAGTTGGAATTAAGTCATGAAGCTACTGAACACATCATATATTTTTGTTAAATAGTTAGTTAGCTTCACAAAGCATTGCTACACTCAGTTAATGATGTTTTTTGTTTGTTACTGTTATCTACTTTGTAAATAATGAGTCTGCCTATCATGGGAAGGATTAATATAATGAATATAATTAATCATTAATATGATAGGGATACATAACTGACACACACACATGTATATAATCATTTTTTTTATTTTGTTAAAGAGTTTTTCAAATTTTCATTGTATTTTCAAATAAACATTGTCAATTTGATTTTCATTAAAAGGATTTCTAGTTTATCAAAGTTATTTTTCTCCTTGCTCATCAATTCACGGTGTACTTATGTCATATTCACACACATCTTCTTTTACATTATAATACAGCAAAGCCAAGTTCAACATACTCCCTGGATTTGAATTCTGAAGCAGGTGTGGAATCCGAAAGAGGGGTGAGGTATGAATTAGCCTAAATTGTGTCTGAATTTAATGTGTAAACTTAGAGCTAGCCATTGGATGTAAATATGATCATTGGTTAGTTTCTTTATTATGTCATTCACAGCATCCTACCTGAGGACCCAAAGCTCGACCACAGTCCAATACTGTGTAGCTATAATTAATTGTTTGTGATTTCAGGATGGGATGATTAATATCCATTCTTTCGAACATCACCTGTTTTCCATCTTTATAAGATGAGCTTATGGGTCTCTCAAAGATAAAAAAAATAAATTAATTGCACCATTATTCTCTGCATATTTATCTTTCTATATAAATATTTTCTGATGATAGTAGTCCTCCCATCCTCCTTCATAGGCACGGAAGAGAATGAGACCCTCAATACATATTCAACCACAAGGATTGTCATATATACCAAAATATATATCTATGATCAATATTCTACATATATGACTAAAATTACCCTTTCCACTTTTTCCTGAGATTCACATTGTATCTTTATCTCATGATGACTTATGAGCAACATTTATAAGGAGTTTTCTGATTCATAAATAAACAAATGCCAGTGAAATTGTATCTTTTGAGATATATACTCAATGTAATCCTACTGCTTTATCTTTCACCAAATGTCTTCTTCTTCATCTTCTTCTTCTTCTTCTTCTTCTTCTTATTATTATTATTATTATTATTATTATTATTATTATTATTATTATTATTATTATTATTATTATTATTATTATTATTATTATTATTATTATTATTATTATTATTATTATTATTATTATTATTATTATTATTATTATTATTATTTATTTATTTAATCGAACCTTTTATTCTTTATTATTAATTTAAGCTAGTCTAGTGATATAAATTATTGTAAGACATTATTTGTACTTGTTTCTACTATATCAAGATTGAAAGTTTTAGCCGAAGTATTATTTTATTATGTTTATTCACTTGATTGATCGATGATGAGGGTACTATATATATATATCATTTTCTTAATTTTCCATTCATTTTTAATTAACCAATTGTTAACCAAGTTTATAAAAGCCCTGTAAATATTCATACAATTATTTAAATTATATTTAATATAATATGTTTCATATATTTATCTTTTTTTAAAATCTTTGATATAATTAAAAGATTTAATACTTTTTGTAGCATCTTTTCTATGCCCATATTTCAAGTAATGAATATATAATGCACATTTATCATCTCTTCTATTAATTGCATTATTTTGTTCTTTGGCTCTTAGACCTCTAATTGTTTGCCAGTATGACCAAAGTAAATCATTTTACAATTTCACATATAATTTTATATGCAATTCCTTTTTTGTACCATATATCTTCTCTTAATGTATCTATTAATAGATTGACATGATATATAGTACAAAAAAAATTGTATATAAAATTACATGTGAAATATGTGAAATGATTTACTTTGGGCATACTGGCAAACAATTAGAGGTAAGGGCCAAAGAACATAATAGAATTAATAGAAGAAATGATAAATCTGCATTATATATTCATTATTTACAATATAGGCATAGAATGGATGCTACAAAAAGTATTAAGTATTTAAATTTCCTCAAAGATCCTAAAAGAAGATAAATATATGAAACATATTATATTAAAAACAATTTGATTATAAGACTTCTACAAATTTGGTTAGTAATTGGTTAATTAAAAATGAATGGAAAATTATATAAACTGACATTAATATAATTATGGAAATATAGGCTTATTATATACCTGTATGAATGTATGTAATATTTAGGTCATATGAGCACAGACTTTCACATGACCCACCACTTTATTTCATATCACTGATACACTTGAACACATATATGTTGAAAAGATAATCACCAATAAATGTATTTCATGCTAAACCAGCAATCATTAGTTGGTCCAGATTATCATCTCTGCATATATATGCAATAAGTGCTCAGATATATATTAAGATAGCCAATCTTCAACTGTCCATCCAATTGAAAATCTGATGATGGAATGCTCAAAGGCCACCCTGAACATATATGTGTTCAAGTGTATCAGTGATATGCGATAGTGGTGAGTGGTGGAACATATATGTGTTCAAGTGTATCAGTGATATGCGATAGTGGTGAGTGGTGGGTCATGTGAAGGTCTGTGCTCATATACCCTATATATTACATATATTCATACAGCTATATAACAAGCCTATATTTAGTTATTACATAGTGCAGATGTCTGCCCATCTCTTGTATATGTATTAATTGGATTATTGTCCTGTACAAGAGGGGTCATATTGACTTTAGGTCAAAATGGGTGTAACAAAAATCTTGGCCTCAGGGTAACCTTTGAGCATTCCATCATCAGATTTTCAATTGGATGGATAGTTGAAGAGTTGGAGTGTGGAGTAGATTGAAACCTGTCCATTAAAGTATTAAGATTGACTATCTTAATATATATCTGAGCACTTATTGCATATATGTACAGAGATGATAATCTGGACCAACTGATGATTGCTGGTTTAGTATGAAATACATATATTGGTGATTATTTATCTTTTCAACATATGTGTGTTCAAGTGTATCAGTGATATGAGATAGAGTGATGAGTGGTGGGTCATGTGAAAGTTTGTGCTCATATACCCTATATATTACACACACACACACATATATATATAATTGTAAAAAAATGCTTGTAATTTATTTTATTTCTTATATTGTCATGATATAGTCAATTATTTTGTAATTACTGGATTTATATGTAGATTTTAATTTATTTTAATGATTTATATTGGTATTGGGTGTTCTAATTTCATTATTGAACACTAGATAATTTTATGTCTGAAATAGTTTGATAATGTTAAATAGATTATTAATATTTGAAAAGGGCACCAAATCAGACGCTCGAAAGGTCTTTTAATGTATAAATTTTTTTTATTGATATTTATATAGCAGTTGTAACGAATTTATTATTTTCTGATTATTATTTTATGCAAGAACAGCATAAAGAATTTAATTCTTTTCAAATTTTGAATTATACCATTTCCAACATTCTGAAACACTTCAACAATACTATTTTTTATATCAAAACTTTATTCTTACAGTTTTTATTGTCCTCCCATCATCATCAGAGCTACAATACCCAAATAAAAAATAGTATTGTTGAAAATGTATAAGAAAATTAGAAATGGTATGATATGATAGAAATCAATACATAAGGAAAGGAAGAAGAAAAAATTAAACCATGAATTGTTATATAAATATAGTAATTATAAATTCCATTTTCAGTGAGATCATTTTTCATGTAAAGACAAAAGTTGTCAAAAATGATCATTTTAAACTGTGATAAATCTGTTTATCATATGGATATTACATATACATCCATAAAGAAACATAATTATCAAATAAGAGTACAATATATGCATAAACACATGAAACAACTTTATTAAAATGTTAGAATGAAAATTTTAGGGTAAAGCCAGAACCCTAAAACTAAAATCCAAATGAGTTGAGAATAATTTTTGATAACATTATTAATTTTTTTATCATTATTCATTTTATAATTTCACATTTGATTCTGAGCAGTTAAATGCAGGGGTTAGTAGTAGAATAAAGAATTATTATTGCTAGACTAATTTTGAGTTGAATGAATTTAATGCAATATATGTAAGATGTTCAGATTAAATGTAATTGCTCTATTCAGACTATTGTTTTGATGATCAAATATCACCTGACTCCCAAGCAACTGGAAAATGATAAATGAAAAAGCATATATATATATATCTTTGTAAAAAGCAAAAGTTATATAAGCATAAAGTGATTAGATTTACTAAACTTGTGATATTATAAGTTTAATGCCCAAGTATTTTCCTTAATTCTCTCCTTCAGACTAAAGCCAATCTTGTCAAATTCTGATAGAAAAATCAAATTAACGAAGGTTATTTATTTTTCACAACAAAATCAGTATTTCATTGTGATTAATTTTCTTTGATTTACAAAAAGTAGAACATTTAAATAACAGTGTACAACTTTTATTTTTCACTTCAAATATATTTTTAAAAAATATTATTTATCTCTTTACACAAAGATATCAACGCATATCTTGAGCAAAAATGATCTTTAAAAAATAAACAATATGTATATATTAGTGGTAATTACAAATAAATAATGTCCGATGTCACATGACCTAATTTACTGACGAAGCCAGTTGCAGAAACTGGTCTGGGGTTGAGGATATTTGCAAAGCTTGTTAACAGCTTATTTGTAAACTCTTTATAAAACATTAGTTGAAATTATATGTTGGACTACTTCCATGATTTAATATTAATGTCTTTAGAAAAATTCAAACTTTATTTAAACTTTTCAAATACACTCAACTATTAATAGTAGTACACAGGTTAATATATAACATGACGTTTTTGAGTAATATTACACTCCTCTCTTTTTCAAGTGTTACTGACTGACTAATATTTGTATGGGAATCAAACCGGGATACCTATATTTGTAAATATTGAATTTTAAGATGATGCTCTAACCCTAAGCTATTAATTGGTTAGAGAGTTGGAATATCACTTTAAAAAAATCAATATTTTCTAATCTAATATTCCAGGTTTAAATTCCCATGCTAATATCAACATTATTTGGCTAGAATGTCTTCTTAAAAGTGAATATTCAAGAAAATCAATGTTTGATTTCCATGCTATCATGGTCATTCATCAGACTAGCATACTTGAAGAAGACAGAAGAAGAACATTCAAAATGTTGTGTTATATAATTTGTATGTTATTACTAATAGTTGAACATAGGTAAAAAGTTTAAACAAAGTTTAAATTTTCCTAAAGCCATTTAACATTTAATATGTGATTATGGACATAGTCCAAAACATAATTATTAATAAAATATCATCACTACAAACTTTCAGAAAAACAGTATGCAATGCATATAGTAAATTAAGATGTTGAATACTAGATGCACTGGTGTGAAAATGTGTCATTAATCAAATTATAAAAGTAAAAATTCAAGTGTCGGTAAGCTTCCAGGAGAAGAGCATGATATGAAAACATTACCTATCCATTATTAGCAAAATTATAAAGATAAAATCCAAGCCTCATTAAAAGTATCAAAGAAGAGACTGCTATACATCTTAACTTTGCATCCTTAAGTATTAAAGAAACCTGGGTGTATAAATCCACAAAATCAATTGCTTTATATATTATAAAATGCACTCCAGGGTGAAAAATGTAAACTTTTTTTTATAATTGTACTGTTTGAAGAAGGGAATGATGTGTGGGTAAATTTTTCAGACATTTATTAGAGACTTTCAATATTAAGATTTACTGCTGAGTGTTTCTAATGTGATTGATCTTTGAAGATTGAAAGTCTGGGAGTCCAAGTTTGTCCAGCATTGGGAACATTGAATTATATGCAACATGCATATTTTTTTTGATAAGAAACCATGGGCAGAATCGATGGTCATATCTACTCTAATTTATCAGACTTTAGAATTTTTGGATTACATAGATAAAACATTTGAGGGGTGATTCCACTCAATTATTATCTATTTTCTCTTTCACAAAATGATTAACCCATGGCATATAGCACTGTATGTGTGCATGAACACAGTTGTTTGTATCACAACCTGCAATCCTGAGTTGGTATGTTTGTGAATGAAAATCGACTTGATAATATTAAGTTAAATTGCATACAAACTAGTTGTCTATTATTTCGAGTTATGTATGATTGAACATTTAATATTTATATATTACTATAGACACCTTTCTCCTTTGCCAAAATGAGGGCTACTACTGTAGTTAATAAAAACTTGAGAGTACTAAAATATGTAGTTGATGATCTAAAGTCATATTTATAGCTGTTTAATCAGGTTGACTTGGGTTCAAAACCTTATGGTGTTTTTGAAGTTCAAGATTTTAGCCTGAATAGTAAATGGGTTAAAAGTTGTTAGATGGTTAATTGTATTAATTCTAACTTTGAAATCTAGTCCTTGAGTAAAAGAGTAAAAAATCAGAAAGCAATCTGGGAATATGGATTTAAATGCATTACTATCTGTAATCATTAATTACTCAACTCTATTACTGATGTAACTAGGGTTAAAAGAGGGTCATTTTATTATATGTGTAAGATAAAGTATTACATGATTTATTATTATTAAAAAGAAATTGATTTCTTCTTATCATTAAGCCATTTAATACCTTTACAAACTAATTGATAATAATTTACATGTAATATTAAAAATCATATACTGAGAATGCAAATGGCTAATCAAATAATAATGAAGTATTAAACCACTAAACATCACGTGATTACCATTCCTTATTGCAGCACATAACTGTTATTAAACAGGCAAAACTCTCCATACAGTAGTGTTGGAGGATTGCATTAGATCCTAATATCTATGTGCAGTGCTCTCAGATCCAAGGTATCTCACTGATGAAGGCCACAAGCCAGAAACTAGTCTGGGGATATTGAATGAGTAGGCAGTAGATGGGGATTTTCTACACAAGCCTTATGGCATCCATTGATTACTCTGGTTGGAACAGGGTGGCACTACTGTATGGAGAGTTTTGCCTGTTTAATAATGAAGTATCTAAGTAAATAAATTTATAATACTCATACAAATCAAGTATAACCAAAGATTAAACACCACTAACTTGTCATATATATTTTACTTTCTATTGAAAACTCGCTTAGTTTCTCTATCAGAGACCAATCATTAATTTTATGGTGACCGTATCACCAGAACTACCCCCAGTGAAAATAGTGTAATGGCAAGATCCTGCATTCATCAAGCCCTGGGTCTGCATGATTTCTATATCTTTTGCAAAAATAAAAAAGTTTATTACTTGCTTAATGCAACTACTTTATTTTATTTATTTATTTATTTTGCCAAAACTCTACACTTATAAATCTACAATCACTATCGCATGTGAAGTAGTACCGTTTCAATTCTGGTTGTGTAGTAGTGCAGATTTTTGGCTACTTACAACATATATACGTAATTTGAATAATAAATAACCAATTATTTATACATAATAAGTACCAATTTGTGAAATTTATTGAATCAATATTTGAATTAACAAAATAAAATGCATATAATATTTTAAAAAATGTATTTTTTTGAATGTTTTTCCCCCACAATTTCTGATTCGTGGTAAATATTTTTTTAATGAAAAGAATCATTCTTGTCTTGATTTGTTCCAATTCCAAAGCAATATACCCATATCTGCAAATAATGTATGTATATATTTTTTATATCTGATTTTTATCTTATTTAAAAAAAAAGATTCCTCATGAAAACATTGCACCAGTGGCCACTTTTCCTCAGACTGGTTCTGTGTACAATATTTAAATTAAAGAAGACATGATTACATCAAGAACGGGAAAAAAATCATTCAATTCCTCTCTGAAGCATGATTGATATATATATATATATATATATATATATATATATATATATATATATATATATATATATATATGTAGGTAGGTAGGTAGGTAGGTAGGTAGGTAGGTAGGTAGGTAGACAGACAGACAGACAGACAGATAGATAGATAGATAGATAGATAGATAGATAGATAGATAGATAGATAGATAGATAGATAGATAGATAGATAGATAGATAGATATTTAGATAGATAGATAGATAGATAGATAGATAGATAGATAGATACATAGATAGATAGATAGATAGATGAAAATTTTGCTATGATAAAGGGTGTTCTCTAGTGAAAGATCAGTTTAACAATTTTTGAAGATCATAACCATATTATTTATTTCTTGTCCACTCTTGTGAAACATAATTTTCACATTTTGCTAAGATTAAAATATTTTTAATTTACAAATTTTAAGTTTGATGATGATTGATGTATATTTTGTCATTAAAGTTATGCAAATATTGGGGCAAGTTTGAATCTTTCTTGTAACCTTGCTTTGATAAAGATGTTATGTATTGTAAGCATGACTTAGCAATTGCAAAAGCTTATTACCATATTGTCCATACACTCTTGAGGAATATAATTTTTCTGTTTTACTAAGATGTAAATGTTTTTAATTTAGATACTGTGTACATATATACACACAGTGGATTTCCTTTCACTTCTATTTAAACTCAAGATAAAAGATCAAATATAGGTTAATAGAGAAAACTTGTTTAGTCTTAGGACTGTCAATTATTAGCTGATAGTCATCTATTAAAACAGGCAAAACTCTCCATACAGTAGTGCCACTCAGTGCAAGCTAGAGTAATCAATGGATGCCAGAAAGCTTGTGCATAAAATTCTTGTCTATTGCCTACTCATCCAATATCCCTAGACTAGTTTCTAGCTTGTAGTTTTTGTCAGTGAGGAGCCTTGGATCTGAGAGCACTGCATCTAGACCTTATGGTCTAATGCAACTCTCCAGCAGCCACCTTTTATCTCTATTTAACTACAAAACTATGAGAATAAAATTGAAAATACAATATTTTCAATCCAAGCTCATTAGCATATATATAGTCATATAGGTCTGAACTCAGTTCAATACCCATACATTTTGTGACTTTGGTTCTTTAATAATCATAGCCAGCACTATCCTATTAGGCAAGATTGATATCAAACCACTAAACATCACATGATCACTGACTGGCACTACTATATGGAGAGTTTTGCCTGTTTTAATAACAGTTATGAGCATGCATAAAAAATGGTGATCATGTGATGATAATCATCGAGTAACATCAAATATAAAATTGTCTCTGATTCTTTATATGGATATAATCCCTTAATTTCCATTGTTTATATCTTATATATATAATAATTTCCCTGATTTACTAGTTATAACTTAAGGAGTTTCAATTATTTTTAATTGCATTTCTTAATTTGTGGATAATAGATCGCCACATCTGTGTAGTTATGTTTTGTGTTGTTAAGTTTGGTTCCAGTGATATATGAATGAGTTTTCTATTATGGAATGATGTATAGTACCAAATCAGAGATCAGTAAATTTTCATCGCATTTAATGTGTGTAACCGTTTGTGCGCGCACGATTTTCAGAAGTTGACAAAGTATGTAGGAGTTAATGATAAATTATATGATAAATTTTTTTAGAAAAATATCTTTGATGATTTGTAGTTAGAAAATAGTTTCCAAATCATGTTCACATATTAGATTATTACATCAATACTGGGCATTCAAGTGTTAAAATGTTTTATAATCTTATTGGCTGCAACTATTATGACTAAAAAATATAAATTGCCTTTTAAATTAAAAAATCAATTTACTTCTTGATTAAATTATTGTTTGCTTCAAAGAAGGTGGAAATAGTAAATTATAGTTTCGCTTGCTTCTAGAAATTGAATAATAGCCAAAAAGTAAAAAAAAAAAATCTTTTCTAAAATAATATAATTAAGTCGTTCCAAAAGGTAATACGAATTAATTATTCTGCTGAATATTAGATCAAAATAATTGAATAAAATTCTACGACATAAAATTTAATAGACTTCTCTCATATTAATATATCTTTGTGTTTTAAAGTCTTTTTAACATTATTTTTACTTAAGATAATGCGATGTTTTATTTCGGAATCACTCATCCATTCACCCCATCCCAACCCGCCTCGCGATTTTGAATATTTATGTTCTTTACGCCATATTTAATTAATAAAAATAGTTTCTTAGCCAGCTTAATTCAATTTTAAAATATTCACTTTTCAATCTTGTTGTCCATTTTCACAAAATATATATCATGAAGAGAAATATATCCACATACATATAATGTACACGTAAAAGATAAATAGTTTTCAATATCTTACTAGACTACGGTTTATTTTGAATTTTTTACAGAGAAATAATTAGATAATACTACTTGGTAAAAAGGGTTTTACGTTTACCTTATTCTTGTTTTTAGCTAACATTAGTTAAAAGTCTACTAATTAATATGAATTATTAGTTAAGAATAGTTATCTTAAAGAAAAATAATTAATTTTGCTAAGAAGTATTCAGCTACTTAAAAAACTTCCAAGTTATACCAAGATTCAAATCACGTCAGACGCATGTCATTGGCCACAAAAACGAATACTATTTGTATTTCATTAGATATAATGTATTTAATCAAAAAGAAAACTTATAATGATGGATTTAAAACATTTTTTATTAAATATCTCGTTATTAAATAAATTGAAAAAAAAAATCAACCGAACATATTCACAAATGTGTCAGAGCACAAATTTCTATTATGTATAAAGAACGTAAAGCTATATTAAATGTATTTTAATTTTGAAAAATTAGTTTCATCTTCGGAGTTATTAGCTCACTTTTCGGAGTTATTAGCTCACTGATAACATGCACGCTCATAAGCCGAAGGTATATAATTCAGTTCTGGCTAAAGTAGAATATAGAATTAGATTCTATTGTTGTTTTTCCATTGTAATCTATTAAAAATAATTCCTGGACTGATGTTCAATGTGAGGGTGTGTGAGAATCATAAATTATCAAAGTGTATAATGACATCAAGTTTTATTAACAGGTAAGGGGAGGGAATTCTTCTTTAATAAACAATCACATATCTGTATAACAATTAGACATAAATTAAGATTTTTCATCTAATATATATAAATATTCACAATTTTTATGTTGTATCGTAAAAATGAGTAAAAGATTAGAAAAAGAAAAAAGATTACTGGAATGATGTGAAAAAGAAAACGTATAAATCAGAAACTTTTAACTAAACTTTGAAAATTATCTTAGATCCCAAAAGATTGTAAAAGTGATGTGAAAAGAGAAGCTATGGATCAGAGAAACCAGAGTGTAAAAGTGAATCTATATATATGCACATATATGTACTTCATGTCAGCAATGATAAGAATTATGAACAAAATTTAAAAGTTAAAGTTTTAGTCAAATTTTAATATATAAAAATTAAATGTATATTGTAAATGGACAGATAAATGTATATGGTATAATTAATTATAAAGTTATTTTGTTAAATCAAGTTAAAAACAAAACATTTTTCTAAACTTTATACCAAAAAAAAAAAAAAAAGATAATTATCTGAACTAGTTTAAAAAGTAAGTTAAACGCAAAAGGTGTTTTTCTTTTAACAATAATAAAAGTGGAAATGACATTCTAAAATAAGTGATTTAAATGCTTGTATACAGGTCAAAGGTTAAAATAAAGATGAACTAATAGTAATTTTTGGCCAACGTTTTCAAAAAGTGATGTGTCATTTCCTTGAAAAATAAGTTACGTTAATGAACAATATTTTGGTTCATTTCAACCTCTTTATTCTTTCAATAATGACAATTATATTTGTTCATTCATCCATAAATTTTGCTTCTATATTGTTTTTGTTAATCCCATCATACAACTTTTCACTTTTTTATGTGTGTTATTCAGTATTTGTTTGTTCTTTAGTTAAGCATCCTTATTCCAGACTCACAGGTAAGTGCTGGATTACACTTTCTTATCAGGTAAATACACAGAGGATAAACTTTCCATACATTCATGCCACTCAGTGCAAGACAGAGTAATTAATGGATGCAAAGTTTGTGCATAAAATCTCTATCTAGTGCCTACTCATCCAATATTTCCAGACTAGTTCTAGCTTGTGATGTTTAGTGGTTTATTATCAGATAAATATAGATCCAATTCTTTTTTATTATTAAAATTATTTTTACCAAACACCCCTATCCACCATTCCAAACATAATTATGTCATCATCCATTAAATTTCCATCTGTATAAATGATGTCATCAACATTTTATTAATATTAATTTCTTCTATTGCATTAGCGTCAATTATATTTTCTCATTTTTTAAAAAACCATTCAGTGTTATTTTAATATTTTTTTTAATATTTAATATCATTAACACTATCTTCTTGCTTTTGTGTAATGGTTTGTAAAACATCTTCTATGGCGCTGAAGCATTATTTGCAGAATCATCATTGGCAAAATCAAATGATGTATCATATTGTTACCTTTGCTTTAAACATTTTAACCCACAAATTATTTTCTGTAACTCTGGGTTGAAGCAATTGCATTAACCATTGCCCATATATTTTATATCACCACAAACAATCTAGTTCCTTCTATTGCATTTTAAAAAAATATTACAATGCGGCAATATTCTGATTCTTTAAGTACAGAAAAATGATAAAAAATCACATCAGATGTCACGTGATCTAATTTTAATAAAGCTTGTATTTACAAATGTTATATATAGAGCTCACAAAACAAGCTCTTAACAAGCTTTGATGACGCTAGTTGCAGAAACTGGTTTGGGGTTGATGATATTCTCAAAGCTTGTTTTGAGAGCTCTATAACATTTTTAAGTACAGTAAAAGTGTTTACAGAATAAAATACTTAGTCATTATATACAATGCAATGCAAAATAAATCTTACTCATAAGATCTTTTCTCAAATTCCTCATATAATCTATATACTATAATCTCTTTTAAATCCAATTTACTCTTTAGTTGGCTCAAGTAGTTTTCTGTAGAAGATTTATTAAGACCTGTGTAGGTATCTTTTGTAGAACGATAAAGAATTAATAGATTTATAATTTCTTCTAGGCATCTACCATAATCTTAATAATAAATATATTTTATGGAACATATAGAATTTGATTATATTTCAAATTTCTTCTGAATGTCTGGTATGTCCTGATTACTTAATCTTACCAACAATTATTTTGTTACCTATGTTTAAATGCTTTTATTGAAATTGATAAATCTGTTTTTTTGTTTGTTTGCTAATTCACTAGAAGGCAATATAAAGATTTTTTCTTTCAATTTAATATTTTTTAATGTCAACAATTTTAAACAGAAAAGTTACTGATTTCTTATACATATAAAATTATGTACACATACTAAATATGATATATACATAAAGAATATATATATATATATTAACTTACTGTAGAAATATCTAGTGATATATAAACACTAAATGTATAAAATTAATTTAAAATAAAATTATATGTACTAACATCTTCAGTGGCGGTAGCATGATAACTGCTAGTGGCAGCTGATTCAATGAAATTGTTTTTTAAAAATCGTGGGAAAACTATGGCAATGATATTTACAAAAATCGCAAAATTCTCTATTTGATTTTTTTAAATGGCATATCACATGTTAAAATCAGAAAAAAATGGATTTCTATTAATATTTTTATTAATAGGTTTAATTTTTTTCTGCTCAGTTTACTAGATTGCATGAAGACAAAGGTACAATTTTCATATTGGTAAAATTCTGTAATAAAATGGATTAAAGATGTCTTGATAATTCAAGGCCTTCATCCCGAGTAAAAATATATCTTAAGTATTCAATTTTAATTTTATTTGCATAGCATTTTAAATTTTTCTATTATTTGCATAGTATTATTTTAATTTTTTTTATTATGTGATAAATTTTAATTTATGAATGTGTTTGTATTTGTATTAGTGTGTATAGTATATAAATTATACTTGTATTCAAATATAAGTGGTTTATGTATGTAAATTTGGGGTTCTGATTCAAGTTTGAGTCAACCTTATTTCATAGAAATGATTTACAAAAGGTTTAATAATTTATTAGTATGTTTATATTTGTATTAGTATGCTTGTGTTTGCACTTGCATGTGTGTTTGTATAACAAGTAATGGTTTATATATGTAAAATTAAGATATTATAGAGCAATGCAATGTAAATTTTAAGACTGATTATCAGATGTACAGAAAGGTTCCAATTGATAAAGTAATCATAAAATTTACTGGTCATAGTACCATATGAATATATAAACTCTTAAAACCAATAGAGAGGTTTCAAGTGCTGTGTGTGGTGATAGCCACAATGGTTACATATAGCACATGGAGTTATATGCCAGCAAAGAATCAAATCCTAATTCTTGCCTATGCCTTGGTACTCATGCTGTGGAGTCAATAGTTTTGCCACATCTTGCATCACATTATTTTCGAGTCTATAACTAGAAAATGAGCTATGTGCAAATAAATAATATCTCCATGGAACAATAAATATAACAAGATAGCATTACTGATATGCACAAAGAATATAAACATCACTGGGATCCACAAAAAAATATAAAATGAAGAGATGAAAATCATTTTATCATTGATACAGACAGTAGACTTCAATTTCTAATTTTTGATAGACAAGAAGCCAATTACTATGATGACAAATGCATATCTACCTTTTGGAAATGATTTATTTTGTATCTTTTATTAGGATGAATCTTTTTTATAGATGCTTTGAGATTTGTTAACTTTTGGGGTACAAGATAAAAATGAAGAATTCTTGTGACTATTTTTGTAGATTCTGAAGCTATGGATTATCTAAAGTAAAAAATATTATGTATGGTTTGAATGAGAATTTTGAGGAATACAAAGAAATTATCAATGAAGATGTAATTTAAACTTAATTAATGGTAAAATAAAAATTATGAATGAACAATAAAGTAATAATTGTTTTGGATGTTGAAATTTCTTGTTTTTTCCTTACTTTTTTAATGGTAATCACTATTTGACTTAGCCTTTTTCCTTAGTTTTTCTATTTTCTGTCAATATACAGCATTTTGCTCTAACATTATTAAAACTGAAGTTATTGTGAAAATTGTGTCTCAAGTCAGTTTTTTTAAAAATTCAATATGGCACCTAGGACCAAGTTCATTTACACTATAGTTTTGGTAAGCTTTTATCTATATATATATATATATATATAAATTTCCAATCAAAATAAAAATGTTAGACACTTTTCACTTAAAAGAATATTTCATATTTTTAATCATTTATATACACATATATTGTGTATACATACTAAATATGATACCTACATAAGAGATATACATTTTAACTTATAGCAGAAATATCTAGTGATATATATATATATATATATATATATATATATATATATATATATATATTATATATATTGTAACGGTTAAGTTTTGTACATTCACATAACAGAATCTAGAATCCAGACAAAAAGACCAAAACGGACCAGACCAGGATTGTGACATCCCGAATCCAACCACCCTTCAACTCATTTGCCCATACTCCATGACTCAAGACCCACCCTATGATTGACCACACTTGAAGTTACATGTAGTATAACCATCTTTTGCAGCTGGCATAGGCGGGGAGAAACATGAAACTCAGGACTTTAAATATATATATTAACTAATTTAATTGCTATCAGCACGAAATTAAAGATAAGTTTCTTAAATGGTAATTAATGCATACATAGTTATATCACATATATAATTAACTAAGACTGAATTGGATTGAAGTAGGAATGAGAAATAACACAAAACCGGAATAAATTTTATATTTATTAATCAAACAGAACAAAATTTAAGGTGGGAAAAGCACACAGGCTTTATAATGTGAGGATTTGACATTTTGCCTCTTTAAATTTTTTAATTATTAATATGAATTGACACATTTAAAGAATCACCAAGCTGTGCCTACATTAGGTTATGCCAATTCCTATTGACAGTGGTAGCTACTATTATAAAATGCTGTACAAGTCTTAGGCAAAAAGTTATGATAACATTACTAGAGTAGTAAATTATGAGTGTATAACTCAGCTCAGGTTTGAGATTGAACCCAAAAACCAAAGATGTAAATTTCAGTTTAATACTGAATAATTAATTAAATTACAGGACTCGGAAATTGACTATAATGAAATCACTGACATGCTACAGCCCCGGAAAATTACAATAACAGAGCACCCTGCAGATAGATTAGAGTCAAGGGTTTTTGTGACAAACACTGGTACCCTGGAACTGAACATCATGCTGCTAAAGGTCAGGGTGGCTAACATGACTGCCTGGAATTATACATTAGGTCTAACTAGTGTGTGACCCGAGAGAAGGTAAGATGGGATAGCCTTTCCCCAAGGTCCCATCTTAAGAAGATGCAGTAGAATGTTAAACATTGATCGTGAATTTAATGTATCTAATCTGCCAAGTAAAAGTATGACATTAATTATTACAAGAATATGGGGCAATAACCCAGTCAGTATTACTATCATGAGCCAATTCTAATGACACTATATAAAATCAAGTGACATTAAAAGAATAAATAAAATATAATAAAACTCTGGTTTATGGGATTCAATCTATACATAGAAATTATTACGAGGGGGGGGGGGGAAGTATATTTAATCAACTGGCCAAATAGTTGCTGGATATACTTTCATATTACTAAGACCAGCACGTTACTTTAATCTCAATAAGATGGAATTTTAATAGTAAGCCACAATACATTTTAAATTAAATAAAATTATAGGAATTCAAACCAGCGAGCATGGAGAATGTCATTAAGAAACAGTTATGGGAAAATATTGGCAATTATATCTCTGAATATTTCTTACGTTTAAATGCTCGCTTCTTCGAAGCATTGGCATATAAATAACAAAATGACAGTAAGAAAATATTATAGGCGCAACCGCAGTGATAGATAAAGAAATTAATGTAGGTTATATTTATTTTAATTAAGATATAGACAAGTTATACAAATGAAATATTTACTTAAATAAGAATTTATAATAAAACATTTATAGGAGTTTAAAAAAATTATATTATTTTATAGTTTGCTAGCTTTAAACTTTAAAGTAGAAAATTTGAATTTAGAAATAGTTCGTTAACACAGAGATCTGGGGTTATAGATTGGCATTACCAATTAGTTGCTGGACCAAATGTATTGGCTTTGAGGTATCGTCTTTTTGAGCGACTGTAGCTGGACGATTTCTTGTGGCAGCTCCGGTGGTTGAAGCATTGGCCAGCAGTGATTGTACCATTTTTTCAGTGGATTTAGAAGCAGCCATCACCTTTCTCCCGCCAGATATTTCAAAGATTGATCTGACATGGATTCAGCATGGCAACACCCTTCTAAAATTAATTACTTCTCCTCCAAGCTTAAAATGTACCCTATTTATACTTTTACTAAAAAAGAACTCATTTTGCTTGGAAACCCATTATCTCTATCTAAAATATCACACTAAATTGTAAGATTTCTCAATTTGATCAAAAATCTTTTATTTAGGCTCCCATGGTGCCACAAATGCTTTTCCAGGTGTCAAAATGGTTTTGCTACAGTGATTTTAATGACCATTTTTGCTATAAATACATTTGAGTATAGCAATTATCAACTTTCTAACTTTGATTTAATCCCAGGTGTGATGGACTTAAATGCAAATCTGTTTACGGATAACTTTTTATTTTTAACTAATTTAACTAAAAACTTTTTGCTCTTTTACAAAACTAAATCACGCCACTCTATATATATTATTGTATAAGGTGAATTGTACATCCACATACGAATTTATATTTACTAAATTTAATAAATTGACATTTCTATTTAAAATTATAACATTAAATTTTAAATTTTATAAATAAATGATTTAACATTATATTCGCTGTAACAATTACTAGCCTATGTATGTACAGTGCTTACTCATATGTGCATATATAATGTTGTGCACCCAGCCATGAAAGAAAGGTTTATATGTTTATTTATTAAAATATTCATTTTAATAGGGTTTGAACCCAGCATAGATAGGTTTGGTGGTTAATTAAAATGTGCAATGAAAAGGGCTTGAACCTGACCATTGTAATATATATATATATAAATTATAAGTGTCCTGTCAATTTAAAGTATGATATAGTTTTAAATTTTCATTTAGTGTGCCAATACTAAAAACTTAAAAATAATATTTTTTTAATATATTAAATGCTTTTATTGATAATGCACTAAAAAAATTGTTTCTTCAACCATAATTACGATTTTTAGACTTAACTTGAAATAAAAGCATGAGGGGGGGTCCAGAAATTAATTAGCTCAATCCCTATTTTTATAACAAGGGATTGAACTTAATTAATTTCTGAACTCCCTACCCTTCTACTTCAATTTAAATCTAATATTTCTAATTGTGTTTGAAGAAACTTTTTTCTTTTTATTGCAAATTAAAACAATTTTTATCTCTATTGTTTTATAAAATATTTAATGGTTTTATCATTTATTTTTCCATTCTTTATAAAATTAAATACATGCCTCAAATCTCTCCATTAAAATGCATATTTCAAATAATGTTCATATGGGGCCATTGTTTTCTTGATTCATGATGTCACAGTTTTGGCAATAATGTCATTTTCTTTACATCTTTGAAACTTATCTTCTGTAACTTTATATTATCATCTCATCTTTTTTTATATACTATTTTACAAAAAAAAATCAAATTTTCAGTTTTTCTAAATGGATTGCTTTAAATTATTTTCATACTTCTTTTCTGTATATATTGTGTTTATCTCAAATGAAACTTCATTGGTAAACTGCTGCTTTTCTATTCAGATTGTTGTGGTTGTTCTTAGAAAAAAATGTTAATTTTTGTGCTGATCCCATTTATGTCTGAACATAATTCAGAGATTATTAGTATTTTAAAATGATTTTTAAATTCTATCTTAAAATTACTGCAATATTTTTGAGTTATGAATATCAATTGTTGCTATTAGATTGTATCTTTTTAGATTTACATTAACTCATTAATCGATAATCACTGCCTACGCTGAGTCTATTAAGCACTTTTTTTCCCATATGTCATAGCAATGGCTGGGAGGCGAACCGGCAACAACCGTCTGCAACCAACTACATGCTTGCAAGACAGCTGTGCTGATCTCTTGGCTAACAACACTAGACTTATTCATCTTGAAATAAAGGTTTTCTGGGAGTTAAATAATAATCAAATAACTGTGGCCTTATTAGATGCATCTGTATCACGAATCTCCTCTTTGGATTTTTCTTAAAAAACGAATTATTTCCTTTTTTTCTTTTGAAAACTCCACAAGTGATTTCTCATTTCTGTCTCCATGTTGAAATTAACCCCGTCAGCTTTTATATTTCAATTTTTTTAAAAAAAATCTAATACTAAATTCTCCTATGACAATTTTAAAATTTTATTTGGTCTGTTCAAAAGCATTCTGTATATCTATATACGTATGAAAATAATTCTAGTGCATACAGCTATCTGAAATAAATATCAAATCATGTTAAACATCAAGAAATTTTCAGCTATACCCTTTGTGAATAAATGTATTCATCTCAAAACAGCTTGAACTAGGTGTTTTGAGATGCAGATTCTAATACATTTATTCACAGAGGGCGTAGCTGTAAATTTCTTAACATTTGACGTGATTTGATATATAAACCATCTACTTCATCAAAAAAAGAAAGGACATATAAATCTAAATTAAAAGAATTTTTATTTTCCATTAATAAAAATAAATTGTGCTACTTTGTCCAGTATATCACTGATCTCCACAACATTATTTATGTTCTGGCATTTACTTTTTAAATTAAATATCTTTTCAAATCTTATCTCTAACTTCATAGTCTGACAATATTCCATTTAATATAAGGCAATTCTTTTAATTCCTACAATCTTTTCTTCATAAGCAATTTGAATTGCAGGTGACCAAATTAAGATCATTACCAAATAGCAATCTAGATGTATATCCTAATGATTCTTAAAACTTCTGTTTTCAATCACAACTGCTATTTTATTGGTGTTTTACAGTCACCAGAATATAAAGAGCTAAATTTTTCAGTTTTTATCTGCCATAAATGTAAATATAAAAAGAAAATGAAAGATACACAAATATTATATCTTCCTTTTAAACTCAAAAGCAGAAGTCAGTAAGCTCATCATATTGGTTCAAATGTATCTATGAATAGGCCATATATTTATTGATTACATAATCACATGATAACAATATGTGCAAGGACAAAAAGATATGGTATGAGAATTAAAATTTGCTTTACTTGATTCTTTTAAGGCCTTAGAAAAGGTTTTTCTTTCAGTTTACAGAAAATTCCTTATTGCAGCCAGAAGTTATTTTACAGTAATTTATTTTTTTTAATTTTTTTTTCTGTAATAGTATTATAAGTTTTCATTTCTTTTGAATTGTTTGATAAGGTTTAAATTGTTCATTCCATATTTTACTCTCTAGAGTATATATTGTTTAATGATCAACAGTTAAAAGATGACTAAGTTGTCTAAAGTCTAACGATGTGAAAAAAATCTTAATCTACCAAAAATATGGAAAAAGTCTCTAAGTTTCACATAGCATAGATTTGAAACAAGATCATCATGTTAGCAAATAAGTATGCTAACCAGTATGCCACAAGGTTTTCCTCCTATGTATACAGTATACTCATATATATAAAAAAGACATATTTTTGTGGGTTCATCCATGTTAAAAAATTTAAATATTGATATACTGATGTTTTGACCCAGTGGATGACTTGTGTGACCAAGTCAAAACGTCAGTATATCAATATTTAAATTTTTTAACATGGATGAACCTGCAAAATATGTCTTTTATATATGCAACCCATGAAAATCTTCAAATCAACATATATATATATAATGACATGAAAATTGTCATTGTTATAGATATAAATAATACACCTTGCTGCTTCATCTGTGTATGATTTTGATAAGGAATATACTGATGTTTCGGCTTGATTACACAAGTCATCAACTGGGTGATGTTTAGTTCAGTGCACTAAAATTGTTTGAAAATATTGTATTCTCTGGCATCTAGGATCTCAAATAATAATTTACCCTCAAGAAATTCACCATATGATGAATAAATAAATTCGATTTTTGAAATCTGTAAATATTTTAAACTTTATTTCTTCTTACAAAACTAATAATAATAGAAATAGTTGGTTTATTTTACAAAAATTTCATCTGGTCAAATATTTCTAAACAGGTAAGTTGGCTTGAGTAATTACTAACCCAAGTCTTGTTCAAAGGCAGGAACCCTGCAACATATTAAATACAAAAATAAATAAAAATGTAGATACACGTAGTATATTTATTAGCACATTTGAAATAATATATATATTAATGAAACACAAACAAAGAATAATATGTGTATTATAAATTGATTTATTGATTTTATAATTGAATAAAAATTGTTAAGTTTTTTAAATCGATTACAAATTTTTACCGACAGGTGATTAATCACATTCAAAAAGCTCACTAGAAATGGACTTTTCAAAGGTATTTAATGAAAGAATGACTTTAATTATAAAAAAAAAAATTAAACACATTGAAAAAAAAATTATATATTTTATTATTACATTTATATTATGATTGGCCAATTCAAAAGATAAGTAAAAAAAGTAACTTTTTGTCAAATGAATTGATATTTTTGGTCTCAACTAACCCTTAGTATTCACGTTAGTACTAAAACTGTGCATATATACAAACACATTGAGGTTATACTTCATATTACTGGATGATTATATTAAATATAAATTCCTATTTCGTGATCATTTCACTGTTGGCTGATATTAATCAGATTAGCAGAATGCGCATATGGTGATATTGTATAAAGATTGGTTACATGAATTTTATCTTAAGATAAATAAATATCAATGGCCTTTTAAGTAATTATCACTTCTCAGAAAAAAACTGAAGTATTTATAAATGTCACAAATTTAATGGATTTTGTTAAATTGTTTGATGAGTAAATTAGATATGTCCAGGCACTATCAGTCAATATGATCTAGGAATATTACATACCTTTGGTGTAAACTCATTTAAACCCTCATATATTATTCAATAGAAGTAAGTGTCACATGACTAACATCACATGACCTTTGCTTATACATTGCTATTCATTAGGAAGTTCTTTTCTTATTACATTTATGTTATTTAATTTAAGCTTTATCAATCAACAGATGTCACATGGTAGTGTCTTTGGAACTTTCTGGATCTAGTGCATCTTCCCTCTAGTAGCCTGTTTTTTTTCCTTTCTGTTATAACATGAAGGGCATTAGATCCAAAAAACGTCCAAGTGTACTGTTCAAAAAAGTCCAAAAAGCTTTTCATGTGTAAAAGCCATAAGTGAAAAACTAGGCTAGTCATATATGAATAGGACAATACTGGATAAGGATTTATTAAGAATTATCATCCAGTATCTAATGATTACTGAAGTTTACAATAGATAGCATAAAAGAAGTGAAAATAGAAGAACTTGCTAGATGTAGGTGTGTTTAATGAATTAACTTTTTTATAATGAAACTTACAAAATTAGCAATATTTAAAAGTTTTGTATAAAAAGAAAGCAGTTATATCTAATGATTACAAACAATAATCATATGATCATTTGACCTCAAAGTTTAAAACAACCATGAAAGTGATGTCTAGAAAAATTAAAGATTCTTGCATTGGTTTCTGATGGGGGAAAGTTGAAAAAAATCCACGAGTGTAAGCTTGTGGTTAAGACCTGTAGAGGTCCCTACTATCACATTTTCAAGTGCACATTCTTGAGGTTACAGCCTTAGTAAATATTACTTATTTGAATATATTAAATTTATTAAGCACAAGCAGTTCCCATCTTTTTCTCATAGTTCTGGCTTGTGTTTTAGAATCAAGACTTCCATATGCAATCATTATTACATCTGATTGGCTGTCACATAAGCATTTTAAAGTGCATCTGCCCAAGGTTTTCACTTTTTAGTTATTTGAATAAAACAGTTGTGTTAATCCATTTACTTTGGTCCTCAAATAACACTTGACTTCTGGAGTAATGAATCATATGATTGTGTTTATAACACATTCCATTAACTAATCTGCACCAATAAATTATGTTTTGAAACTAAAAGCATAAAGAATTACATTAAAATTATTATCCATAATTATGCTTCTGGTATTGGGAATTTTAAAAATATATAAATATATAAATTTTATAGCATATTTTATTAAGAAGAAATCATTTATTTTGTTAAAATCTTTTACTTATAATGTTTTTCAGTTTCTTCAGTAATTAACTTAATTCCTACTAGTGCGTAATTAATACTTTTATCGGCACACCAACTCCACCGATTTGTTAAAGGGTTATAAGCCATGCCATGGACCAACTCTATCCTGCAATGATCTGAAAAAAATAAGCAATCATAAAAACCCTTGGTTTATTTCTACTAATAATAACAAAAAAAATTAAAAAGAAATAATACAAAATAAAACATTATTCTACATAAAATATGTTTATATATAGACACTTAAAAACATTTGCACTTTTATTGCATAAATAATAAAAACAAAAAAAATTTACAGTTAAACAGTGTTTGCAAAATTCCACAGTGCAGAGATGTCCGTAATAAAGCTAAGTAGCAAACATTAACAAATCTCATAACGTTAATGCGAAGTTTTCAATTTCACCCTGTTTCTACATTATAGTCAAGTTATATTTAATATAAAGTAATCATTCACCCATTCTATTTCAAATTCATCCTATACTTAAAAAATGATTTTTATTCATTCAGTTTATTTAATAATCTTTGTTTTTCTCTATGTATATTATATATTATCCTTGAATTTTTCTATAAATGCATGGTGCTATTAATTCCCAAACAGTAATACTCTTTTAAAAATGATAACAATAAATTATAAAGCATAATCGATAAACAGACTTCACTTAACAAATGTTATCCACTTTAGAATGCATGAAGCAAAATTTTCAAATTTGGATATTAGCATGATTTTTGAAGATTATTGACAAATCGAACCAAAAAAAAGAAGTTTCTAGATAAATTTTCTTTCATGGAAAGTCTTCAAACTTTTTATAAAACTCTTGTTATTCAATTTTTCATAATGGATCATTTTTAAAAAAAATTCATATTCCTTCTTTTCTTTACGTATTCTCTTATATCAGAAGAAAAATTAACAGTAAATGACTGCTTTTTTGTACCAGTAATCTTTGTTGCAGTTCTTAATAGAATATCAGTTATTTTCTTACCGATTTCAGTCAAATCTAAATCATTTTCAAAATCAGTCAATATTAACAACATACCTGCAAGTTCTAATGGAAATTTGTTAGACTGTTTTTTGACTATTAGAAATATTAACTGTTAATACTGACTCTCTTAATAGTTTTCATCTCTGTAGATTTGCATTAACATGTATCTTACATCTCAATAATTGACGATCACCTCCTGTGTTGAATTTATTAGGAACATTACAATCTTGAAGTATCTGTTAATCCAAATGTAATCCAATTAAACTGTAACCTCATTTGGATGTCTATAAAAAAATCATTATATACAATATTTCTTTAACAAGTCTTAATAGTCTCTTTTTTTTCTTCATTCAAATAGGTATTTAATAATATGGATAAAACTTCAATAATAATAATAATAATGACTGAATATTACTTTATCGTTTTTGATAGTTAGTATTTTATTTAAAATAATGTAAATTTAATCAATAAATTCAATAAGAATAGGGGGAAATCCCTAGAAAAGTTAGTGTTAATTGTCTGAATAACTGACTTAAAAGATAATATTGTATTATTCTATTAATTGTTAAAAAGAAAGACTCCAGTTATTTATACCATCTGCTCAAACAAACTTTATAAGTCATTTATCTAAGGAGAAATATTCTTTTTACAGGAACTAAAAATTAGAAATGGTCAAGCGTTGTTAGCCGAAAGGTCATCGCACCCGCCTTGCAAGCAAGTAGTTGGTTGCAGACGGTTGTGGTTCTGCCTCCCGGACGATGCTATGCCATATGAAAAAAAAAAAATTAGAAATGCAAGGAAGAAAAGGGAGCAACCCATTTCTAAGTTTCACAATCTTCTTATCACTTTTCTTACTGATTATTGTGATACGATTATGATTTTAATATTGAATTTGTTTTTAAACAGAAAAATAAAACTATATTACGGGGGGGGGGATAGAATTTTACATAAGCTCTAAAATATATGAGAATAATAATAAAACACTGAATGAAACAACTATCCATGATATAAATTAAGTAAAAGAAAAAGCTAATAGTTTATTTTTAAAAAGTAAATATATTATTTGCATAATTTACTATCTATCTCGTATTTACAATAATTATGATCTGCCTGCTACTGTCGGTGATTTATAGTTCCTAATTCTAGAATGAACAATGGAAGAAGGGACTGAATTGTGCCCTTATAAGTTTCCTATGATTTCCAGCTGTACCATGACAGTCTGTCTCATGAGTAGGTCTGGTGACAATTCCAACTATATTTGACAGCTTGTCTCATGTCAGCATATGGTTCTAATAGCTTTCAGTCTTGAACATGGACCTGCCCTGCTGCATCAATGATTTTGCTTTAACATCCATTGTCTGGAGAATGAAGATGCTGTCTTTCAGCTCTGTGACAGTAGTTGTCTGACCCTATCTTTGAAAAGACTGACTATTTATTGCCAGATCCCCACCCTTAATGAAAACATTCTGATTCACTGTACATCATCACCTATTAGTCTGTTCTGTCTATTGATTGTATTATCTATTTATATATGCATTGGTTCAACATGCTGAATGCTCAATCTGATCTAGGCAAGACATGATCTGGTCTAGTTCATTATTTAAAGGCAAGATGAGATATGACAAAATTTAAATGGAGATTATTTAATTTGTCTAGATTTTACAGATAATGTGATTGTTTTTGCAAATAGTGCTTCAGAAAATGTAAAAATTATCAGATAAAATTAAAATAGTAGGATTAAAGATATATGCTAAAAAGACTCAAGTAATGTTCACTGGATTTTCTCAGAATAAAGATTAGTAATTACAAATTAAACGTTAACACCTACAAATATTTTAGTGAGATTATTAATACAAATGGAAACATAATGCATGAAATTAATCACAAATTTAAGCTTGGATGGAGCGCTTATGGTAGAAATAATTTAATATTAAAAGAAAATATCCCTATGTGTTTGAAAAGGTTTTAAATAAGTGTGTTTCATTAGTTCTTACTTAAGAATGTAAGACTTGAACACTTATTAAAATTGTACCATATATGAATTAAATGTTAAAAAATAAGAAATAGCAAATATCTCATTAAATTCTGGAATAAATACTTGTAATGACATTGTATTTTTCTTATTTTTGTTTTCAATTAATGATGATGATAATAATTACAATTTTGCTATGATTAAAAAATATTGAAATAATACATATCCAAATAATTATATATCATTTTTACATTTTTTTATTTTGAACCCCTAAAAATTATGAGCCTCATCAATATCAAATACTTTCAAATGACCTGCTACTGAAAAAGGTTGCTCATCCTGCTAAAGAAGCATATACTAAATGAATTCTGGCTACATCTAATCATATCTCTATACCTATATGAAGAATGTAAAAAAAATATTCTAAGAATTATAAATGATCCATTGAATCTTTATATACTTCATCTATAAACACTTTAACATAATAAATCTCCCTATAGCATTTGAATTACACATCTCTGTAAATGTGTTTCTTTAGCCAGATTTGCTTGAACAGTGGAAATCTAGTGCAGATTTTGTGGTTTTGGTCATTAAGATGGTACTGCAATCACTATATCTTCTTTACATGGTTTTAAATCTATTTATAATCTTACATTACAGGTGCACGGCTTTTTTTCTCTGCAATTACAATTTTAATATATTATTTGAGAAAAATCTGAAAATGTTAGCATTATATGAACATTTTACATCATTGACAGTTTCTATTAGTGTGATAATGTCATGAGATAGAGATTTTATATACAACCCTTCTTTATCCATCCACTACTAAGGCTTGCACTGGGTGGTACCACTATATGGAGAATTTGCTACTGTTGTAATAGCTTGTGTACACACAGGAAATAGTGATTGTGTGATGAGGGAAGGGAGATGAGCTAAAAATCAATAGAAATGAAAATTTTTGATTGGCTGAGTGTTTTAACCCAAGGGAAAATAACTGAATAATTTAAATATATAAAAAAGTAGTAATTTTCAGTAATTTGTTTACAAATTAAAGGTTATGATGCAATATTTTTGTGAAAGATTTATTTTTAAACCAAAAACAATGTCACTAATAAATTTTCTTTGAAAACAATTTATTTTCAAGAAGACAATTCTTAAAAAATTCATTATAGCAAGCAAAAACAGTTTCTACTGGGTAAAATAAAATCACCTAAAGAAAATATTTTTTTAAATTGTAATAACAAATAATATTTTCACTTTTATTTATTTTTTCTTATTTTGATATATCCTTCTTTTAATAACATAAAATTCAAATATCTAATATTTCATTCTACTAACTTTTTGCATAGATAAATAACATCCAGTGATGCCTAACACCATTGTTACAGATAAGAACTTTATTTAGATATTTATTTTCATATTTTTAAAAATGTCAAATATTTTTAAAATATCTATCACATGAAAGTTTACATTTCTTAGGACTATCAGTATGTTATATAGAAAAAAGTTTTAATTGTAAAAATAAAATTTTCAAATATGGAGGACATGCACATTGATTCTCACTAGAGCTTATTCAAAATAGAAAGGTGGAGTTAGTTGCTAAAAATATAAATCTCTTCTACTTCCTCATTTATCTCCAATATTTTAATTTTCATCTAACCCTTTTATTTTTTCTGTAATTTATTTATATGATTCTTTAATTCCCTCTGTATTTTCTTTCATACTTTCCAATTTGAGATTCTTTGAGTTTCATATGAAAGTTTTTAAATTTCTTTTGGAATTCCATAATTGAGTAATTGCAAGAGAGTCAAGATCCCATCTTGCAATTGCTCCACCATAAATATACTTCTAAGCCAATAAACATCACATGATCATCATGTAACGTATAGAGAGTTTTGCCTGTTTTAATAAATAATTCTGTTATAATCATAAGTTTATTATTACTTATCACAATATAAATAATAGTAGAACTAATATTTTTAATAATTATTCATGAAGTGGAATATTATCCACCCATAACATAAAATAGTCCACAGCATGGCAAACACCTCTCCGGCATCTCTCTACAACAAAATAGTGAAGAGGAAAAATTGCAGTTAGCATAATTTTATTTATGTTCTACTCTCTAGCTAAAGTAATATATATTAAGGATACAACCTTAAAACTATGCACCTGAAAAAATGACAGTAGGGACCTCTGCAAATCTTTAACACAAGAAAATCTAGATTTCTTTTTGTCACTTATAATTAAAATACTAGCTGGAATGCTATGAGTCAGTGATCTGAGAGAAAAGTCCTAAGTTTGCTTAGATTTAGAAGAAAAATAAATAAATACCACCCAAGTTTAAATCAGGTATAAGTAAAATGGGCGAATACACTAACCAGTATGTCTTGGAAAAAATTATAAAATAAAATAAAATTAGAAATACTAAGATTTTAAGAAGAATAGAGGAGGAAAAACTAATCCTAGCACAAATTTATAGGTAAAGAAATTATAAAAAGGAAACAAGTAACTAAATGACTTAAAGGACTAAATAAAAAACATGAGTATAGAGAATAGAACCACCCTATGGCCTGATGTATATATTAGATAAATGCACGTGTGTTATTCTCATAGCAAATGTTTTTTTTAATAAGCCTATTTATTAACTGTTATACAAAATATATAAAATGAGAAAAAAATGGCAACTGTTGAGCAGGTGACTTTTTTAAGGCTATCAATCTCTTTCCAGAGAGAATGTGATAATATTTTTAAATTGTGCAAAGGAAAACGTAATTTTTTTAAAAAAATAATAAATTAACGATTTTAAAAAATGGATGACGTCATTGACGGTAATACTAAATAAGTTCTGTTTATTACGTTCATTTCCATTCAATTTTTTTAAAGGTAATCTTTTTATGTAATTATATATGCTGCCTTTAAAAGAATATTTGATCAAAAACGTTTAACAAAGTTGCAAACTGAATATTCTCTTCGAATATTTTAAATTTCAAGCGATCATTTATCAATTACTTTTAAAAGAATCTAACATTTTCATGTGGATTAAAAAGCTCAAGAATAGAAACAGTAGCTAAGATTTTTTTTTACTTTAACTAATACTGCTTATCATTGACCAGCACAGGTCTCTGCCAGAGCGAAGCATAATGCTTTCATCATTTAATACCAACTTTCAGATTTTGATCGCAAATATCATGTTAACTTCCAATTAATGCATATTTTGTTGCAACTATATAACAAAGCCTTCATTATGAATAACAATTTAATATATGTAGTAGTGCCATAAAAAAATAACAGACGCACATATGTAAGACTCCTGATGTGATGATTACATCCCAGAATGAGGTTCTGAGTTCAAATTCAGTGTTTAAGGCAAAACCGTGTCTATAAACTGGGGGTTTGAATTCACACTGGGTAAAATTTAGATTTTTGATTTTTTTTTTTTTTTTGCAGTTTTTTTTTTTTTTTTTTTCAAATAATCAGTCCATTGCAAATACAAACAGTTGTTCAATACTGGTAGGTAGAAGATTAAATAAAGATGGAAAAATATTCACTTATTACCTGATACTGGGTAAGTCTGGTAATGTCTCCCTTTTAACTATTTTTATGAGGAAGTATTAGAAACATATTCCTTGCAATGATATATTCACTATATATATTCATTTTTAAAAATTATGGTCTTGATGCGCATTTAGTAGAATTTTCAATATATAATAATAAAATATTTTTCAACAGAATATTTATTCTTTATTTTACAAAGTTAGTTTTATTTGTAATTTAAAATTGAATAAATATTTGGAAATTAGAAATGCTGAAAACTCAGTGTTTCTTCCGGCAATTCTCGACTTCAAAAATTACTACATTCTGCAAGATTTGGAGTAAATTAAATAATGCGTAAGGCATATTATTTGAAGTCTTGTAAAGTGTGTAGTGTAATATTTGAAACATCAGATTTTTAGTAAAATAATTTTAAATAATAAAAGTTCTGCAATTAACAATTATGTAACTAATAAATCACGTTTCCCTTTTATTTATATCATTAAATTGAATTATTTATAAGTTAACTATTAATGATGAATAAATTCCTTTTTCTTTTACGATTTGAAAATGGCAATATAATAAGATTATGAAATTGTTATTTTTAATTTTTAAAATATATAAATGTTTTACCATTATCATCAACCATTATCAATCCACTGCAGGTCTCTCCAAGTTCAATCCATCTCCTCCGATCTTTAGCTTCTCTTCTCCATATTACCCCTGCACACTTTCTTATTTCATCCATCCATCTCACATGTGGTTTCTTTCTGGGTTTTTTACAATCTCTTAGAATCCAGTTTAAGATTTCAATTGTCCATCTATTATCATATCTTCTAGTAATATGTCCAGCCCAACTCCAGTCTTTTAATTTTTTCAATGAGGTCAGTAAACATCTGTTTGTTCTCTTACCCATATATTGCATTTTTGGTCTCTTCTTATTCCTCCTAACATGCATCTCTCCATACTTCTTTGAGTGGTCTGAAGTTTCTGTATTGTTCTTCTATTAAGTATCCAAGTCTCAGATCCATAAGTAAGAACTGATAAAATACGTTTATTAAAAACCTTCCTTTCCTTTTAGTATCAAATTATTTCTACCAAAAGCACTCCAAAGAAGTTTAATTCTGTGATTAATTTCATCCATTATGTTTCCATTTGTATTAATAATTTGACCAAGGTATTTGTAGCTGTTAACTTCTTCTAACTCATCATAATCAATCTCTATTTTCATATTTTGAGAAAATCCATTAAACATTACTTTAGTCTTTTTAACATTCCTACTTTCGTCTGATAACTTCTGAAACATTTTCTGCAGCTCTAAAGCATTATTTGCAAATACAACTACATCATCTGCAAAATCTAAATGACTTAAATAATCTCCATTTGTATTCATTCCATTAGCTTCCCATTTTAATCCACAAAATACTTCTTGCAGCACTGCTATAAAATGGAGTCACTCTGTCTTACACCCTTCTCAATGTTGACTTTTCTTAGTATCATTATGTAATCTCATTGTTGTTGTTGCATTTTTATAAATATTCTTCAAAATATGACAATATCCTGGATTTATATCTTGATGATCCAATGCTTTAATCACTGAAGAAATGTTTATAGAATCAAATGCCTTTTCATAATCTACAAATCCAAAGCATAATGGCAACTCACATTCATTTGTCCTTTCGATAACTTCTCTCAATACCTGGATATGATCTACTATACTAAAACCATTTTAAATCCAATGTTCTCAGTAGATGAGTTGTAATTATCTTGGTAAAAATTTTGTATAAAACTGATAAAAGGCTGATAGGTCTGTAATTTCTAATATCTTCTTTGTCACTTTTTTAAATATTAATACTCCATCCTTCCAACCATCCGATACATCTTTATCATTTAGATATTTGGTATATAACTTTGCTAGAAAATTTTTATTT
>JAQFVV010013157.1:86022-230178 GCA_028023455.1 Epiperipatus broadwayi
TTGAGTTTTATTGTTTTCACTTTCAAATATTTGGAGTTTGGTTGCCATGTTGTTTTGCATTTCTTCAAGTCTTTTATGTATTTCATATTTATTGTTTTAAATACTATTTTGAATCTGTTTTAGTTCTTCTTTTATATGAACTTAATTTTCTTCCATACTTTGCTTTATTTGCTCCATTTGTGATTTTCCACATGTTTATGATCTGATTTTTCTATTTTTTGTTCCAAATGGTTTTTCATCATTACTTCCATCTGTTTATGCATCCCTGAAGTTTCTGTTTTGTATTAAATTTCCATTAGCATTTTTATCTAATTTCCATTGTTAAGATTATGCTTTATTTCTTTTTGCATTCTATCTGTTTAAATAATGTACTAATTGCTGGCATTTTATCTAATTGTGATAATGTTGCAATACTCTCAGAAGTTTTTACCTCATTATTAATGTTCTTTTACTTTATTTATCTGCAAGTATTATTATCTAAATGAGCTTTGTCCATATCAGAGGTATTCAAGTCATCTTCTTTTACTATATTATCTTTTTCACAGCTTGATTTTATTATAATACTAGCAAAATATATTTTATACAGCACACACATATATATCAGTGTTACATACTTTATAAAAGACCTCATCATTCCTTTAAGAATAGAGCTGTTTATTTAGATTAGAGTGGGAAAATAAAATCTTAGTGAAAATCTAAAATGAAAAAGATTTAAAACCTACTCTCTTTCTCTTATTTTAAATAATTGAAATAAATTAAAAGAATAAATGTCTAAAAATAATTAAATGTAAAAAATCAAAATAAAAATTAATTAATAAAAGAAAAGTTTTGGAATGCAATTAAATTCAAATAATTACTGGCTGATAAAAAATTAAATCTGATAATTGAACTGATTAAAAAACAATATAAACCAGTGGTCTTCAAACACCGTCTGTGGACCAGCATTGGGCTGCAGAAGTTTTCAGCTGGTTCATGCTAGACTGGTAAGAATGTTTGTAATAACAAAACAATAAGATTTTAAACTTTTAATTAATATAAACAATTTTTATTTTTTCATCACACTTTTACCTGATTAAAAAAAAACAGAACAAATCAAAATCTAATCAATCATACATAAATTAATTTGTTTTTCTATTTATCACAGGTGTTTATGGGGGGGGGTAGAAATTTATTATTATTATACAAACTCCATTTGTCTTTTGATAGCCAATCATGACCGCTTGCTTGTCAGCATTGTTAAAGCAATAAAATGCAACGTGACTTTTTTTTATCATAAATTTTTTCTACTCTCTCTTTTCATATTTCATTTTTAGTGGGTTTTTTTTGGCTTTAACTTTTATTTTTGAAATCAATTTTTATTATTTATTTTTAAAAATAAAAACCAAAAAATAAGTTCTGTCTCTAACTTTTGCAAAGTATTTCTCAATACACCCCCAAAATAAAGTAAGATCAAAACTTTTGACTTTGTCAAGTTTCAGTTTTTTTTGTTTAAAAATATGGCCACTTTTTTTTTAGCCTATAAGGCGATATCTTGTTTGCCTTTATATACTGCTGATATACTAAAACTTTTATTTTTAAAATCAATTTTTATTATCTTATTTAAAAATAAAAACAAACCAAAAATAATTTTTCTCTCTATCTTTTGTCTCAGTGAAGACAAAGTATTTCTCAACCCACTCCCCCCCTAAAAAAAATTAAAATAAGATCTTTTATGGCTTTAACTTTTATTTTTGAAATTAATTTTTATCACCTTTTTTAAAAAGAAAAATAACCAAAAAATTTTAGACTCTAATTTTTACAAAGTATTTCTCAATCCACTCCCCCCCATACAAACTAAAATAAGATCAAAACTTTTGACTTTTTCAAGTTTTGTTTTCTTTTTTGTTTTGTTTAAAAATACACCCACTTTTTTGGTCTATAAAGTGATATTTTTTTGGCTTTATTTGTATACCGCTAAAATACTAAAACTTTTATTTTTAAAACCAATTTCTGTTATTTTTAAAAAAAATAAAAACAAATAAAAATAACTTTGATCTTTATCTTTTGTCTCAGTGAAGACAAAGTACTTCTCAACCCACTCATGCACAAATTAAAATAAAATTAAAACTTTTGACTTTTTAAAAACATGGTGATTATACGGCAATTTTTTTGGCTTTATTTCTATTATGCGATGTCTATTTTGCCATTTTTTTTAAAAAACTTTTTTTATTAATTACATTTTTTGATCCATCCAACACACCAGCACAAACAATTACAATAACATCAAAACTTCAGACTTGTACATGGTTCGTTTTATTTTTTCAGATTTAAAATACAGTGACTTTTTTTGGCTGTACAATGATTTTAATTACGCAATTTCTATTTCGCCCTTACTAATATCAAAAGACAATATCCATATATATATAACTTTTTGTATATTTAACATTAAATACAAATATTATATTTATCATAATCATCATTGTCATGTAATTACACTAGCTGTGATATTTCCCAACATTCAGGTGAATAACATTTTATTCTTGCATGTTTTAACAATGAAATAATAAACATAGAAATGCAAGCACATTAACAAGAACAATTGTTATTGTACTGTTTTCTGTAGCAGTATGACTGCACAACTTGATTAAAAGTGTTCAGCATGTGAAGATAAGCAACACCATTACAATACACAATAACTGTTTTGGACAGTTATAACAATTAAACTTATCTAAGGCTAAGCAGTTTACATCTTTAAAAAAATTATCTGTAAACTTCTGCTGGTCTTTGAAATCTTATCCTTATTTTTGCCGGTCTGCAGGTGTGAAAAGATTGAAGACCACTGATATAAACTATCTCATTAGCATAAAAGTGATAAGAGAACAGTTAAAATTAAATTTAAAAATTAATTAAAAATAGATGTAATTTATAATAAAAAATAGAACTCTGATAAGAAAATAAACAATGGATGACTTAGATATAAAAGTGTGACTTAGCTATTGTTACATTCATTTCTATAATTCTTGCTTGACTCATTCAGATATTCAGACATAATCAGTCTTTAAAAAGCTGTTGAGACTTTTGAGTTTACCAGTTCATCAATCCATTTGTCACAGAGGGCATAGTTAACATGACCCCCAGTGAGCCAGTCATTACTGCTTCAGACAATATTAATGCAGAAACCACAGAATTAGTAACATGCATTGCTAAAAAGCTAATAAGAGTGTTTGACTGGGATTCATGCCTTGAGTCACTAACTTCATCAACTGTTTTCACCTGGAACCAATGCTTAAGCTGTAAAAGAGATGCTGCTGAATACTCTCTCTTTTTCATTGTCAAGCCAAAGAATGGATGACAAGCCTTGGAACCATCAATGGAGACCAAAAGGCCAACTGATTGGAAGGTAGCACTATTAAAACCAAACTAATGGAATTATGTCATCTTAATATCGTGAACAACATAGGTAAATATATTTTCAATAATAAATATCTAGATACTTTATTTCAAATGAAATTTATTTTATCAAAGGACTATCAGTAAAATTTAACATGAAAGTAATGCTTTATATTTTCTTTATGTAAAGTTTATTATGTTATATTATGTTAAATATGTGTGTGTATGAATATATAATAATGTTTGCTTAATTGTTATTTGGTATATTCCTGAGAGTGTCACTGCATCACCATTAATTTAAAAGTATAAATATGTAATGGGGTAAGTTAAATGCACTGGTTTCCCTGATTAAGTGTAGGAGTTAGCTTGTGATATTTCAACTACTGGATTCGAGTGTCTATCATCTAAGCATACCAGTGATATATAACATATGGTCAACTGGCTCCTGAGTTTTATTCTCAAATAAATTGCTTTGGATGGCAGGTTTTTGTTTCAGCAGTTGATGGGTGCTATAACCAGAAAATATGGTCAAGCTGTGAGTTTGTATACCATTGTTCTGGCTATAGGTATCATTGATGATTAATCTATCAGTGATATTCTACCCCTCTGCTTGAAGTTCCAATCCACTGCTGCTGTCATTATAGAAGAAAAGATAATCATAAAATATAAATAAAGTGAAAACATAGTAAATAATAGATGTTAATAAATAATAAATAAGTTAATAAGTATTAGAAGATATTACTAAGTAAATAATGTTCCGAATATAATAAAATGAAGTATAACAATTAAATAGGTATTGAGCTTGATAATAAGCTCATTAAAGTAAAATGTTTAAACATGAGGAATAATATTTAGATACTAAAAGTATATTAAGTATAGTAACTAGCGAGACGTCATACAATAGGTTAAACAGGTAAATCCGATCAAATGCCATCCAATGTGGGAGCCAAAGTACCATAAATGTCCAAGCATAAATAAGATTAAAAATATTAAAAAGTCCAAAACTAAAAATTAAAATAAACACTAAATTGCATGGTAATAAAAGTTGAAATCGGTGAACAGTGTGAGAAGAGAAATAGACCAAGGCAAACAAATTATAATATTAAGAATATAAAATTGAAAAAATGTAGTGTAAATAAAAAGATGTTATTAGGGGTTGTTGGTAGTCAGGTGGGAATTAAAGAGGATGGAGGAAAGTTTTGAGGTTAGTTGCTCCTTTATCCATATTCCCAGACTAATTTATAGCTTATGTCTTTCACCAGTGAGACATTTTTGATTCTTGAGTCAATATCCTTACTAATGCATCTTGTCTTTTGTAGCTATTTTTTAACTATTAAAATATCGTCCAAATTTAGAAGCACCTAAATATTTTTAATTCAAGCAAACTTATTTGTATAGATAAAAAGATCTTACTCCACTCAGTTATAAATTTATTATGATGTTGTTAGCTTACCTCTATCTTGTGGGCAAAAATATTATAAAACTAATAAAATATCACATGACTCATTGCTGGGTAGCACTTTATTAAGCACTATCATTTGTCGTCTATAAATTAATAAAACTTAAAATAGTTACAATAGCTTTTCCAATAATTTAAAGATACATTTTTTAAGATTAGCTTCAAATAACAAAAGTCATTGATCCAACTGAATTTCAGGTTTTATGACATCGTTCAAGCAAATGTTTTGTTTATTTGTTTCAAAATATTATTAAATATTTTTCTGTGTTATAATCTCAGTCTTTATAATTTCTCAAAGCCTTATGTAAGAAGATATTTATTATGCATATCAGGTAAATTTGAATGTATGACCTGTCTACTTTTTTTTCATTTAACAAATATAATGTAAAGTTTTTATTTGTATATAGACACAGATTTATGCATAAACATGGTTTTATCATCATAATATAAACAACTAAAAAAATGAAAACGCTCTTCACATTTTCTAAAAAAAATCATTATATATATATGAGATGTCAAATAATATGTATACAAAATTAATAATAAAATATCGTTTTTCAATATAAAATTAAATTCACTTTGAACATCAAATTAAGTTGAACAAAAAAATCAGTTTATTTGAAAGCTTTTGGTAGTTTGACTTGTTGTGAAATTTATTGGACTTAGGAGATAAAAATATCAAGGTTAGCCAATTGACCAAAACTGTTAGACATGACTTCTCATTTGGTGCTAGGACGTCAACGATGGCCAATTGACCAAAACTGTTAGACTTCACTTCTCATTTGGTGCTAGGACGTCGACGACTGCCTGAAAACTGCCAACGTTAATATATCTATTTTTATTAAAATAAGTTACTACTATAATAAATATTTGACTATTTAGTAAAATAACTTTTCAATAAAATAAATATATAGTAGAATAAATACATAAAATAATCTAATAGCTTTAGTGCAATTGAGTTTATAAAAAGGATTGAGGACTTAAAGTGCCAAAACTGGAATCGAACGAAAAAAAATTAGATTTCATAGGGATAGTTTATCGCTTCACTAAATAATGCCGGGCTATAAACTACCACGTATAATTCTGTAAAGAAGAATGTTTAATAGTAATATTTAAATAAATAAATAAATTGTCATTTAAATATTTAATAAAAATAATTTATAAAGATAAAATACTTTACTTGGTCAAGAATATCACGTTGTATAAAAGGAGTCATTTTTGCTGCCCCGTTAATTAAGACTATACTCAAGTTCAAACAAAACAAAAATACGATATACCCGTACATATTGGAAGAGTGCAAATAACTTATACTCAAAAAAGAAAAACATTTGACTGCTCGTGTATTTATTGGCTTTACAATAATATGACCCTTACGCTACCAATCATCGATATGTCCCATTATAATTCTATTTTTATTTGTAACCAGTGATTTACTATATCGTATGCAACTTCATTGGCCAAGAACTAGACAGCTATTTAAATTAACCAAGTACCGTCAGCTTGGTTTATAAAAATCTTGAGAATTGAAAGTTTTCCAAGTTTACTACTTCCGCATTCAAACCTCAAGTCAAGTCATTCAGATAAACGGACTCTAAAGTCGCTATATTACAAGAAGTTGTTTTTTTTTTTTTTTTTTTTACAGAGAATAGATTTTTCAGTCACGAAAAAAAAAGCGACTTCTAAATTAACTCCTTAATAAAAACTAAATTAAATTAAATGTTATTTATGTTTCATTCTTTTTTATGTTATTTAAATAAAGAAGTGTATGTGTAATATTATTAGCATAGTGTATATAATTTTTTGTATATAAAATTAGCTTTTGAAACCGCTGTTATACAGCATGCTTTAAATGAATTCTATATGCTATAAATTTAAAATGTTTATTCTTATTTAACTTTAACAAATATTATTTTCAAGTTTGTATATGTGTGTTTCTGTATAAGTATAGTTTTCTTTTACAGTTAATGTTTTTCGAATGATTTTTTATTTTAAATGTTTAAGCAATGCCGATTATTAAAATGAAGTCCAAAATAAAAATACGTGCATGACCACATACATGTGGAAAAGATAAATGATCTTCAATATGTGTATTTTGGGCTGAACCAGTAGTCATGAGTGGGGCTATCTCTCTCACATATATATATAATCAGTGCTCAGTTTATATTAAAATAGCAAATTTTCACACATTAATGGAAGCTTCAATCTTCTCCACCCACCAATTTTTCTGCCATCTATATTATTAAAAATCTGATAATGGAATGCTCCAAGCTCTTGTTTATGCCACTATTGTCATATCCATGGTGACTTTAAGTCATTCTGACCTTTCATGTATAGGACATGTTCAATATTAGCATTAACAACGTCTTTGAGACTTCCATCATTAGATGTTCAGTATGAACATATTACAGGCCTATAAATGAGAGATGAGAGTGACTTAAAGTCAACATGGATGTGACAATAATATTAACATAAATCAGGGCATTGAGCAGTCCTTCATCAGATTTTCAATAATATGGATAGCTAAAGAGTTAGAGAATGAAGAAGATTGAAGCCATCTATTAAAGTTTAAGCATTTGCCATTTTAATATAAACTGAATGCAATTGAATGTATTTGTTGGAGATGCTGATCTGGACCAACTGATAAGTGCTGGCTCAGAGAAATTATGTATATTAATATTATTTATCTTCTTCACTTGTATGTGACCATGGCTATCACTTATTTAAAATGGAGTGGAATGCTGAATTCCATCTAATTACTTAAATTTATTATAGACAATATACTTGGATTTAAATATTGCAAATTCCTTGTAGCATAAAAATGAGAGAATGTGACTAAGGCTGAGAGGGGGGGGGATTTCTTATACTTTAAAATTTTCTGGTAAAATGCATAATAAGGAATATGTCATCATAGACTAAATATATCCGAATGTTTGTTAAGATAGATTATTATTAAGTAGAAATACTGCTGTTATCATTTAATTCAATGATGCTAAAGGAATAGATAAGATTGCAATAATTACTGTGGGATATTATTATCCTGTATACTTAAGACATTTTTAATAATTTTATTGATGGATTGATTTATCATAAAATGTTACTGGACAATAAACCTAGAATCAAAAAGAAAAAGAAAAACTTTTTCCGGGCATGTTGTGGGGGAAAAATTCATTTGTATAAACTTTTATTGATCATAAATCATATAGGTTTATGACATTGTTTAAAATTAGAGTATAATCAAAAAGGCTATCGATATTTAAAAATTTTCCTTTTACCAGGTAAATACAAGAAAAATATTGGAAGAAATGAGCCATTTCTATAAGCTTTTATTGATCATAAATCATACAGATCTAGAATCAAGAAGGTTATCGACATATTTCAGTTTTTCTTTTGCTAGGCAAATGCAAGAAAACTTGAAAAAACAAATTTATATGCTTTTATTGATCATAAATCATAAAGATCTATGATATTGTTTAAAATTAGTTGATTGTCTATCAAACTCTATTGTTTTATATAGTTCTACATGATGGAATGAGTGGATACATTATCATTGCAGGTGGAAAATCCGACATACATAAAAACAAGGTTATTAACTAATTTTAAGTTTATTTGCCATTATAATGACTGTAGTCTTTGGAACTGTGTTATCAATCATGTTGGAAATCAGAATCATGAAACATACATGTTCATTTCTAGTTTGAATGATTAAAAGAAATTTACTGTATTGGATTTTGAATTTACAATATGGTGATTCTATTTTTTTTCAATTCAAAAACGAATTACAGAACGAATTTGATATTTTTGAATGCAAGATATAAAAATTTTGTTTTAGTAATAATTTGACAGTTTATTTTAGGTATAAAGGTAGATTCATGTCGAAGTGCAGCAAAAAATCCAAAGTGCTGCTTATATTTTTAGCAAGTTAAAAGATATTTAATCATAGAGAAGTACACACCGCAACAAATTATTATTTTATAGATCTGTTAATTAGCTTCTTTATTGTATGGAAGTTGACAAGGACACCTGATTATATGATGTAGTCATTAGACATTTTTAAAAATACCATGGCACCATGTTCCTCAATTTTTGAATGTGAATCAACTGTAGTAATATCACAGTTTAATTAAATTGGATATCTCAAATGAATGAACATACAAAATTTCCTATAATATTGTTCTATGATTAACTTGCACATGGTGTTCAAAAAAATTCCCTTTTATAATTATTTTAAAGTAGTACAATGTTAAATAATTACATTGAGAAGATATAATAAAGAACAGAACACTATGGAGAAATACAGTTAGAAATAATGATAAAATGTTTTTTAAAAAATATTTAGTATGTGAAAGAAAAACAATCCAAAATAATTAACATGAACAATAGAACATTGTGTTCTGACCATGGCCATATTTATGCTTTGCAGATGGATTTATATAGCCATTGTAAGATTCATCTTCATTGCCATATTATTATTGTACCGAACGTACACAGCAGTGCAGAGACATAAGACTCGAATTAGGGCTGTCGAGGATGGATCTTCAAATAAGATAGAAGAATTAACATAATACATTAATATAGAAAAACCTTTTTATTTAAATAATTAACCAAAATAAAGATTCGAACTCTCGATTGGATTTTTAATGTATTTTAATATTAAAATAGCATGAACACAACATATATCTACATATAACCATTTCACATTAGATACGTTTACATTTATTACATAAACACTGAATAATCTCTAATTGTTGTTAACAAGAGTTTTACAATATATTGCTTTAGGTCATGTGCGTGAATTCACTTAGCCAAAATAAACTCTCTTTACACAAGAAATTAAAGATCGATGAATGATTTAAATTAGTACGAGCCATACGGTCAAAGTCATAATCCTAGTTTGTTTATATCACAAATAAGATTTTTTTTTGTTTTATTTTTATTTATTATTATTAGAGTGAAAATATGTATATATGGGAATGGTTCATTTATTTAAAAAGGGTAGGCAACTTTAAACCAAGAGCACTACAGGATTTTATAAAACAGTTCTCTAAACATGATTCATATTTCTCATACCATTATGACTTACTGGAATGAAACAAGCAAAACAATTTTATTAATGAATATTGTAACTACTAACATAGAAAGGTTAAACATATATGTAGGAAAGCCCAGCTGGCCAAAGAATAGCTTCATCATTGGATGTATTTTTATAAAAATGTACCTTTGCACATATGGCAAAGTGGTATGAACTTTGATGTAGGTTTGGTGATACGAGAGCCAGCATATAGTATCCCCCATAAAGCATCCAATACTTTAGCTTTACGTTCCACAAAGAGTATAATCCTTGATTACTAACGATTTCAAGAGGAAGGGAAAACTTCGGATTCTTGAAGGTTTCCGAATGACAAAACATTTGAAATACTGAAGAAATAAATGTTAAGCTATGCCAACAGTACAATAGACATATGGGAATAAAACTGTTTAATATTATAACTTTAAATGGTTTAATCCACTGTATAATGGTATTTACAATAATGAATCAGGCTAGAAATATCAAATGAGACATTTAACTAATTAGTCAGGTATACTTTCCCATATATGCTTTAAACAAAATTAAAACTTCCAATTGTTTGGCCCTTTTGGGTGATGACAATTATTAACATTTCATTCTTTATTGTGATCTTTCACAAACAAAATAAATGTATACTCTTACTGGAAAGTCATTCTCCTCACAGCTCTCACAGAATGGCTCTGAAAAGTTGGTTTTACAGCAGTGAAAGCTACCTTTTATATTTAATTGGCACTTTAAATGCCTTATTTTGCTACTAATGTACTCTTTGATTCACTGAATTTCAGTTTTAGTACATTTTTAACACAATTTCCCTATGTCTACCTTGTGCTTATCAGCATTCAACTACCTCATTCACCCCCGTTTAGTAAGTGGTTCAACTGTTTCATGGACCATAAAAAGTTTTATTCCCTCTTAGACTCTTAAATATTTCTCCAACTCAATTTCACTGTCGCTCAGAGCTTGTTTATAAAAATTTTGTGTGTTGTTTTAGTTATTTAGGCAATTTTTAATTTTTTTTCAGACCCCCCCCCTCCTCTGAGGTAACTAACTGCCTAAAAGTTCACTCAATTTTCACATTATTCAATTAAAATTATCAATAACAAATTTTCCATTTTTTTTGTGCTTTTACATCAATATATTTAACTTTTCCATTTCAAAATTGTTTTCTTCATATTACTTTTCATTCTTTCAAATAGTTTAAAAATGGCCACTGCCACTTGCAAAAAAATATGCAGAGTCATAAACTGCATGAACTAAAACCAACAAAATTTACACAAATTTTATCTAAATCGTATTTCAAACAAAACTTAATTAAAAAAATCATAACCAAGGAACTTATTTCAAAGTCTCCATGTTTTTGCCATCTGGATTTTCTTCCTTTTCAGGCTGTGGTTTGCTCTATCAAAGGTAAAAAGCAAGTCAAAAAGAACAACATGACCAATCATAATGCCATTTCAAGTACAATAGGGAAAACTAAAATTACTCATTAACTGAGGACAAAAATCAGCCTATTGCATCTAAGCATAACTCAGAAATCTCCTCATTCATTTCTGAAAACTCTAAAGATTTAACATATAGCAATTCCTCCAAAGTTAATGTCACATATGGATCCTTCTATCAATCCACCAGGGCAAGTAAGCCTATCAACCTTGCTTCTTACCAAAGACTCTTCTTTGCCTAAACTATACATCTTTTCCATATCCCTTTCCCATTTCATATGTATTCTTTTCCCTTTCACTATTTTATACTTGAATTTCATTTTGCCATGTAATCATCTCTTTGTAAACCTTTTTTAACTGTTGTGTATTTTGTCTTTTTGATGAATAAAAGCTTTCATCACTGAGAAATAAAAATAAAAAGATTAAACGAGAGTTTTTGAAAGATCAATCCTGTGAGTATATTTTAACATAATAAATATTAAATCTTTATAGGGAGTGAATGATAATTAAATTCTTATCATTGCAATTTACTTTTTTTCTGTTTCTTTTTTAAAAAAAACAATTATAGTATATATCAAACTTGTGAGGTTGATCTGAATTGGAATATTAATAAAAGGAAACTAAAAAGATATTAAACAAAATGCACTGATTTATAAAGCTAGAATAAAGTGAAATCGGAGTTAATATTATAAGAAAATACATTACAGATTATAGAAAGATCTTACAAGGAAAGATTACGGATAAATATATAAAAACACATTAAGTAATAATTATAGGCAAGCACAGACAACTTTACATAGATATTGGACAATTGCCTCAGCATACTCTGGATCAAAGACTGGATAGTTTCCTCTCTGAGCATCAGTTTAGGATAATCAGCTTGGTGGTCAGCAATCTTGACCATTACTGCTTCTTCATTGGTGTCAGAATTCTTCCATGGCAGGAGTTTCATGGCAGCCTTTCGGAGATAGACCCAAAAGGCACAGGAAAGATGGTTCAGCCTCTACTCAACTGACATTCTCTATCAAACTACATTCTTGTTGGAAAAGCAAGATGGAAAAGCTCAATGAGCAAAGAGAAAAAAGAAAATCCCTTATCTTCAATCTACTCTATTTATATGTTGGTTTATTTGCCCATAGGCAGATAAGACAATTAATAAATTATATTTCAGACCATTCTTAATTAAAAGCAAGATATAAGAAGCGGATAAGGTTCAAATAACATTCCAGCTCTAAAGAATTTAAAGTTAAAATAAATAAAACAAAAATATTTTATTAGCCAAATATTTTTAGTTAAAGCCTAAAAAAACTTTGATAAAGAAACAATATTTTAATTAATGAAAATCGAGCTATTAAAATATTTAATTAGTGGAGCAAAACTTCACAATAGATTAATTTGAACCTGCCATCTTGTTTATATCTTTTATTTGCTTATAAAATGAAATTAAATGCAAACAATTTTTACAAAATGACAAACTTTACATGATGAAAAAGGTTTCCCACAATATTCATAAGTATCAAAATATCAAAATTGTAAAATATCAGTTATAAAGTTTTAGCATATTTTAAATATATATACATTGCCATGTAGTAGGTGATGGCAATGTTCGTACATTAAATATAATGGCTGGGTTTGAACCCTTGTAGATTATTAGTTTTTAGGACAGAGAACATGAAGCTCCCTCTGACTAAAGAGTAACTGGTTCATTATGTCTAACGATTTTGTTTGAAATTTGAATGTCTATAATTTTGACAAGTATATGAAAGTTTGTGTAAATTTAATCTGTTTTGAGAAAATGTGTATATAATGGGTTAGATTTTTTTTGTCACTTTAATTTTATATAATTTTCAAATAATTTTACAAAATTTATAAAAAAATAAATAAAATAAAATTATTAGATTGATATAATAAAAAACTTTTATAAAAAGTTTAACTAGTAAAATTGGGAAATGTAATCAAATTAATGTCCAAAGAAGTTGTAATCCAAATTAAAAATGGCTCCTGAAAATTTTGCTAATGCTATTATTAAATACAAAGTTCAGCTAATCTAAAAACTCCTAATCTTTTAGCCAAAAGAAAAAGAACTTAAGAGAAAATGAAGCTAGTCGTAATTGTTTATTAAAAACACAAGATATAAATTAAAAAATATATAGAAGAATACATACTGTAAATTAGCATATTGATTTTATACATAAAATAAAAATTGGTAATTTAACTATTTTCTTCAAATTTGCAATTTCTAAAACAAATAAATATAAATGCAAACAATAAAATTATTCTAGGGACAATTTGAGAATTATAATTATAGTTTGTAATGTTATAATTGATTATTTATTAGTCAACCTTTAAAAGATCGGTCAATGCTTTGACATTTAAAAAAAACATTCAAAATAGGTTGTATTTCTTTGTTTAAAGAAGTTAACTTCTTTACGTCAATAATTTCAATCTCTGTTATCAAGTTGCAATCTTTATTGTCTGTACAAATATATGAAACATTAATAAAGGTGCAATTCCTCCTTTATTGTTAAGAAGAGGTTACCTTGACAACAGTTTAAAATTGTTGATCGTTATTGATATTGGAATTGTCTAAGCATTGACACGCTTTTAATGATTACTTATAAACCCATTTAACCTAGACCATAATTATATTTATTATTTAAATAATACTTTGGGTGCAATTTGAGAATTATAATTGCAGTTTGGATTGCTATAATTGACTATTTCTTAATCTACATTCAGAATAGGTTGTATTTACTTGTTTAAAGAAGTTTAACTTCTTTTATTAATAATTTCAATCCCTGTGGTCAAGTTGCAAGCTTTAGTGTCTATATAAATATATTAAACAATATATAGTGTGATTCCACCTTTATTATTAAAAGGAGATTACCTTGACAACATTTTGAAATTGTTGACTGTTATTGATATTGGGAGTCTCTAAGTGTTTATTGGTTTTTAATGACTTATTAATATGTATGTACGTGTACTTTTTAAAAAGCGATTTAATATTTCTATAATCATATATATATATAATGGGGATCCTTCAGCTTCAACAAATGACAATTCATTTTTAAAGTTAAAAAGATACTTCATTAACTTTGTTCTTTTTCATATATCAAGAGAACTAACTGTCTAGAATGCTTTTGTTAAAAGTGTATTACATTAATCAATCAGAAATTTATCGTTAAATATTTTTAAATCTCATTGCTGTTACATATAAATATTTGGCTCTGTAAATTATCATGTATTATATACCTATATGTGTATTATAATGGCACAAAACCACTTACAATATGAACATAATATAGTATATATAGAAACGGGCATTATTTACATTTAAATTAACTATGAACTGGTTGCCCATTTAATCACTATATTTTACTTATTCCTAACTATTTTATTTATTACTTTAATGGAACAACCTAACACTATTATCATCATCCCCTTTAAACAATATACAACTAGTATATTTCTTCAGTTACACAATACCGTTATAGGGTTATGAATTACACATAAGTACTATTTGTAATTAAAATAATATTATTTGAGTAAAGAGTAAATTTAGATTTTTTTTCATGTGTCATTGGCCGGGAAGCGAACGCGCTAACTCGGGACCCACTGCTTGTAAGCTTTTTTACTGCTAATTGCTTCTATATTTTTCAACACTATCTTACTGGTTAAATCATGAACTAAAAAATAATTATCATGTTTAAGCTTATTTGTCGGAAATAAAATGAAACTACACACACTTCAACAATAAACAAAAACAACATTATTCAATTAAACACCTTATGACACACACATCTAAAAACACCAAATACAAATTGATATTCAGAAATAAATACAATAGAAAATTACATATTACTTTAATTAAAAAAAATAATAAATTATAAAGGTTTATGCCATTTTTACTTATTAAAATAATAAATAAAATAAAATTTCATCTTAATCAAAGTCCTTAGTTAATTAGATTAGACTGATCTTATAAAATTTTCACAGTACCATGCTTAAAAACATTTGAGTATTATTAATTGGATATACAAAGATAGTTGGTAGAAAGAAGCAGCAATTGACTAATACAATTTCTACCGAGACTAAAGAATTTATGAAGAAAGAAAGGAATATGAAAATATACAAAAATGATGCCTTAAAAAGGAATGAAAACCTCGAATTTTGTAAAATGGTGTGGAAAAGAGTTGAAAATGATATAAGAAAGAATAACTGTGAACTAGCAAGGAAAGCTGTAGAAGAGAATAAAAGTTTTAAGAGTGTAAAACAACATTTTGGTATTGGTAGGAAATTTATATTTGCAATAAGAAAAAAAGTTAGAATTATTACTAAAAAGAGAATTGACATCATGAAATAGGTAAAAGACATATCAAGAATTATATAGTAATAAAGAACAAACACCTCACTTATCTATTACATCTTCCAAATTGCCCAGAATTTTAAATGAAAAAGTGAGACATGCAATTAAATTTATGAAGAAAGGGAAAGCTCCAGGTAATGATGGAATTATAATTGATATATTAAAAGAAGCAGGTAAAGAAATATAATTTTTTTTAGCAAAGTTATATATCAAATATCTAAATGATAAAGATGTACCAGATGATTGGAAGAATGCAGCATTAATATTAATATTTAAAAAGGTGATAAAAAGATATTAGAAATTACAGACCTATCAGCCTTTTATCAGTTTTATACAAAATTTTTACCAAGATAATTACAACTTGTCTACAGAGAACATTGGATTTCTACCAACGAAGAGAACAAGCTGGATTTAAAAGTGGCTTTTGTACAGTAGATCATATCCAGGTATTGAGAGAAGTTGTAGAAAGGACAAATGAATATGAATTGCCATTATGTTTTGGATTTATAGATTTTGAAAAGGCATTTGATTCTATAAACATTTCTTCAGTGATTAAAGCATTGGATCATCAAGGTAAGATCCAGGATATTGTCATATTTTGAAGAATATTTATAAAAATGCAACAGCCACAATTAGATTACATAATGATACTAGGGAAATCAACACTGAGAGGGTATAAGACAGGGTGACTCCATATCTCCAAAACTCTTTACAGCAGTGCTGCAAGAAGTATTTTGTAGATTAAAATGGGAAGCTAAAAAAGTGAAAGTAAATGGAGATTATTCAAATCATTTAGATTTTGCAGATGATGTAGTTGTTTTTGCAAATAATGCTTTAGAGTAGCAGGAAAGGTTGCAGAAGTTATCAGATAAAAATAGGAAAATAGGACTAAAGATAAATGTTAAAAAGTCTAAAGTAATGTTCAATGGATTTTCTCAAAATATAAAAATAAAGATTGATTATGATGAGTTAGAAGAAGGTAGCAGCTGTAAATATTTTTGTCAGATTATTAATACAGATAGAAACATAATGGATGAAATTAGTCATAGAATTAAACTTGGTTAAAGTGCTTTTGGTAAAAATAACTTGATACTAAAAGAAAATATGCCTATATGTTTGAAAAGAAAGGTTTTAAATAAATGTGTTTTAACAGTTCTTACTTATGAATCTGCTTGGACACATTATAGAAGAGCAATGCAGAGACTTTCAGACCATTCAAATAAGTAATGAGAGATGCATGTTAGGAGTAACAAGAAGAGATTGAAAATGCAATATATGGGTAAAATAACAAACAGATATTACTGACCTCATGGAAAAAATTAAAAGACTGAAATGGAGTTGGTCTGAACATAATGGATGAAATTAGTCATAGAATTAAACTTGGTTGGAGTGCTTTTGGTAGAAATAACTTGATACTAAAAGTAAATATGCCTATATGTTTGAAAAAAAAAAAGGTTTTAAATAAATTTGTTTTACCAGTTCTTACTTATGTATCTGAGACTTGGATACATTATAGAAGAGCAATGCAGAGACTTTCAGACCATTCAAATAAGTAAGGAGAGATGCATGTTAGGAATAACAAGAAGAGATCAAAAATGCAATATATAGGTAAGGGACAAACAAGTGTTACTGACCTCATTGAAAAATTGAAAAACTGAAATGGAGTTGGGCTGAACGTGTTACTAGAAGAGTTGATAATAGATGGACAATTGAAATCTTATATGGGATTTCAAGAGATTGTAAAAGACACAGAAAGAGACCACTTGTGAGATGGATGGATGAAATAGAAAAGTGTGCAAGGGTGACATGGAGAAGCTAAAGATCAGAGAAGATGAATTGAACTTGGAGAAGCCTTTATCCTGCAGTGGCTTAATAATGATTGTTGATGATGATACATAACCATTGACAAATATTACATTATATTCATTGCAGGTGGAGGTAATTATTGTTTGAACAGAAATAAAGTTTCTATATTGACCACCATCTTTTTTCTCATTACAGGCAGGAATTATCTGATATTCTTCCATAGGAGTATTAACATCTCTTCTATTCTTACAGACATGCAACAGCTGATTTTTTCACAGGAATGTACATAATCTAGAATTCAGATTGCTATTCTATGGCAGATTAAAACTGCATTCTTCTTGGTTTATAAATTTGGTCATGATAGAATTCTGGGAACATAAGTTCTTGGGTTGTAATTACTCCCAGATCAACCTCTGTAAACATTAGAAATAATAACAGCTTGATCAGATTTATTAAAACAAATATTTGAGCTGGTATCAGAGTGACTTTAACAATGCCTAGCTATATACTCTTGTACAATAATAAGTGACTTTTTTATTCAATCAAAATCTCACTTTCAATAATCAAAAAAAATTGTATATTTTTTTAAAAATTGGTATCAAATTATTTCTCCTTCAAAATAAGAAAAGCACAAAATAAAAATTCATTTAAAAAAACATTTTTTTATTAAGCATTAAAATATAGTTCTATTTTCAATTTTTTTGTTTGTTATCTGGCTAATTTTACCCATGACAGAAATTACATAAAGTAGCTTTTTTCTTATCTTTCAACAATACAAAATAATTAAATTATTATTATTTTTTGGTTACAATAAAAAAGAAAATTTTGTCTTATCTTTTGTCATTTTATTTAATAAATTATAAAACAGTAATATATTTTTTATGAAATAGAAATATATTAAAAAAAACACATTGCTTTACAATTGGCGAATGTTTTTCAAATTAATAATGTTTAAGAAATCATGTTTTTTAACAAATCAATTATTTTTACTATGTTAACTTAAGTTTTTATATATATTTAAATAATTCCATTATTATGCAATTGTAATGATGTTATTATAATATATATAAAATTTAATCTTTTAAATTATATATATGTAAAATAGAGTGAAAAAGATAGTGAATATTGAAAACAATTATTGATAAACTTGTCAATGGAATAAATAAGTCCAAATATGATATACTGATAATGATAAGATAGATCCCCCCAAAATTATTTTAAATAAACTAGTAAATAATTATTTAACTTTCTTATATCATAAACCATTTATTTTATTGGATAAAATAGCAGTTTTTATAAATGAGAAATATAGACTTGCTGTAATAAAAAAAACTAATGATTTTAGATTTGTAATAATCAATTTCAAACATTTTAACATTTCCAAACATAATTTCATTGAGACATTATAATCAGATTTTAGCAATATATCATCATTTTTAATTATTATCAATTCATTACAGAATTAAGATTTTTTCATGTTTATTTCATGTTTTTCTAAAGGCTAGCATCTGTATTGATAACACATCAACAAAGATCACTATTTCATTTAATCATTTTGTATGTGGATTTATTCCAGTTCAGTTTACAATTTCTTGAAATTTGGTCAAAACCTTTAATTATATATTACCATCTGTATTCGAAATATTATCAGCCCAGCTGCATTTTAGTCTCTTGAGCTTGTCAATGATACTAATGATACCTCGTTGCCCTCTCAGTCATGTATTCATTTTTTATTATCTTAGTCATCTATAAAATATATCTTTCAATATTACATTGCCAGTTTTGAAGTTTTTAAATTGCTCTTATGTTAAATGTACAATTCCCATATCAATAACAAAAAAAAAAGCAAAATAAACTTATGAACATTTTTTAAATATATAAACATATCCCTTTTTATTTTATTTTATTAAGTTCTATCTATCCATTATATTTCCATATGTATTAATAATATGTATGGTTGTTACTGTTTTTATGGTTTTAGACATTTCTTATTTTCACTTGAAATAAAATTGTTGAACAATATTTTAATATTATGGAAGTTACAGTCTATTCTATATTTTTAATTTACTTTCATCTTTTAACTCTTGTAATATTGCTGAAGCTTTTCTTTTTTAGATCTAATTTCATCTCTTACTTCTTCATTTAAAATGCTAATTATGTTACAATTGTGGAGACATTGTTTTTGTTTTGTACTATTATATATTTTTTAATAAAATTGTTTTAAATACTTTACCATATCTTTTTTAAGTAATAATTGTATCTTTTCTTTTTACTAATAAATATTAAGATATTATTTTGCACATTTGAAACTATAAGTTTATTTAAAACATTACTAAATATTTTTTTTGCATATCAATGTATAAAGTTTTAATATCTAATTTTTAATTAATTGATCATTTTGTTAGTAACGTAAGTACTGATAAATTATTGCATTTTTTATCAACTATTCTTATTGCATTTTTATTAGCATATCATTTGTTATAATATTTATTTCAATCTAGTATTATAAAGTGCTGAATGGCATTTTGACCTACTTTTGACTAGCAACAATGCCATCAAGTGGGATAAATGGTCAAATATATCAGTACCTAATTTTTTAAAATTAAACTTGAATTCAAATTTTTTAAATATAAAGTTTACTAGCCTTTAAAAAAACAAAAAACTTTGAATAATTATGGTCAGATGATTACATCACAGCAGTGCTAATCTCAAAGTACCTATATTAATTATGAATGCCATAATTTTTTAGACTAACACATTTACTGCTTTTCAGTTCTTTTGAGGATAAATAGACTCTTCTTAATAATTTAGCATGAATCATTTTTGGAAAACTATTTAAAACTTTTAAACTATTAATATAAAAAATAAATATATATTTTTTACAATTATCTGGGTAGTATAAGGATTGATTATATTGCTGTTTGTTAGTAAACACTCACTAATCAATATACTATATATATATATAATTCCTATTTCTATATTTTGATAAAAGACAGAAAAAAGAATTAATCTGTTTTGCCCAGAGGAAACATTTAGTGTATTCAACATTTTACAAAAAGGTTACATTGTTTCATTTGTATTTTTTAATTATGACTAATATAACTTTAAACTTCAAATGATAACTAGACTTTAAAAATAATCACATTTTATTATTGTGTGTATTATTTACATCTACCACATTCTTAAATCAAGTAAGTAAATTTATTTTAATAAGATTCTATTCTCATTTTTATATAATGATATTTACAGTTTTAACACAGTTGGTGACTAGATTTCCTTTGAAACTGTTTTTGTGGGTTTTGTATTGTGTTATTAGATTTTGTTTCAGAACTTGCCTGTTTTATTTACTGATTTATTTTATAATGATCTTATTAGAGGTCACATTACTATCCCCAATCTTACAAGATCCAGCCTTTGAGCATAATATTTTATATAATTGTTTATAAATTTATTTAATGCACATTGATTATGTAAGTAATATTTACTAAGGCAATAAGCCTAAAGCATGTGCGGTTGAAAATGCGAAGGTAGGGACCTCTACAGGTCTTCATCAAAATGGCTAGAAGACTACTATCAAGAGTAATATAGTAGTAAAGAACAACGACGTGCTATATCTATTATATCTTCCAATTTGCCCAGAATTTTAAATGAAGAAGTGAGACATGCAATTAAATTTATGAAGAAAGGAAAAACTCCAGGTAAGGAATTATAATTGATATATTAAAAGAAGCAGGTGAAGAAATAAAAATTTTCTAGCAGGTGAAGAAATAAAAATTTTCTAGCAAAGTTATATACCAAATATCTAAATGATAAAGATGTATCAGATGGTTGAAAGGATGGAGTATTAATATTTAAAAAAGTGACAAAGAAGATATTAGAAATTACAGACCTATCAGACTTTTATCAGTTTTATACAATTTTTTTTACCAAGATAATTACAACCTGTCTACTGAGAACATTGGATTTAAAATGGTTTTAGTATAGTAGATCATAGCCAGATATTTGGAGAAGTTATCAAAAGGACAAATGAATATGAGTTGCCATTATGCTTTGGATTTGTAGATTATGAAAATGCATTTGATTCTATAAACATTTCTTCAGTGATTAAAGCGGAAACAATGAGATTACATAATGATACTAAGGAAAGTCAACATTGAGAAGGGTGTAAGACAGAGTGACTCCATTTTATAGCAGTGCTGCAAGAAGTATTTTGTGGATTAAAATGGGAAGCTAATGGAATGAATACAAATGGAGATTATTTAAGTCATTTAGATTTTGCAGATGATGTAGTTGTTTTTGCAAATAATGCTTTAGAGCTGCAGGGAATGTTTCAGGAGTTATCAGATGAAAGTAGGAATGTTAAAAAGACTAAAGTAATGTTTAATGGATTTTCTCAAAATATGAAAATAAAGATTGATTATGATGAGTTAGAAGAAGTTAACAGCTACAAATACCTTGGTTAGATTATTAATACAAATGGAAACATAATGGATGAAATTAATCATAGAATTAAACTTCTTTGGAGTGCTTTTGGTAGAAATAACTTGATACTAAAAGGAAAGGAAGGTTTTTAATAAACGTATTTTATCAGTTCTTACTTATGAATCTGAGACTTGGATACTTAATAGAAGAGCAATACAGAGACTTCAGACCTCTCAAAGAAGTATGGAGAGATGCATGTTAGGAGGAATAAGAAGAGACCGAAAATGCAATATATGGGTAAGAGAACAAACAGGTGTTTACTGATCTCATTGAAAAAATTAAAAGACTGGAGTTGGGCTGGACATATCACTAGAAGATATGATAATAGATGGACAATTGAAATCTTAAACTGGATTCCAAGAGATTGTAAAAGACCCAGAAAGAAACCACATGTTTAATGAATGGATGAAATAAGAAAGTGTGCAGGGATAATATGGGGAAGAGAAGCTAAAGATCGGAGAAGATGGATTGAACTTGGAGAGACCTGAATCCTGCAGTGGATTGATAATGGTTGATGATAATGGTAAAACATTTATATATTTTAAAAATTAAAAATAACAATTTCATAATCTTATTATATTGCCATTTTCAAATCGTAAAAGAAAAAGGAATTTATTCCTCATTAATAGTTAACTTATAAATACAGTAATTCAATTTAATGGTATAAATAAAAGGGAAACGTGATTTATTAATTACATAATTGTTAATTGCAGAACTTTTATTATTTAAAATTATTTTAGTAAAAATATGATGTTTCAAATATTACAATACACACTTTACAAGATTTCAAATATAGTAATATGCCTTACGCATTATTTAATTTGCTCCAAATCTTGCAGAATGTAGTAATTTTTGAAGTTGAGAATTGCCGGAAAAAACACTGAGTATTCAGTATTTCTAATTTCCAAATATTTATTCAATTTTAAATTACAAATAAAACTAACTTTGTAAAATAAAGAATAAATATTCTGTTGAAAAATATCTTATTATTATATATTGAAAATTCTACTAAATGCGCATCAAGATCATAATTTTTAAAAATGAATATATATAGTGAATCTAATAATTCCTCATAAAAATAGTTAAAAGGGAGATATTACCACACTTACCCAGTATCAGGTAATAAGTGAATATTTTTCCATCTTTATTTAATCTTCTACTTACCAGTATTGAATAAGTGTTTGTATTTGCAATGGACTGATTATCTGGAAAAAAAAAAACTGCAAAAAAAAAAAAAAAAAATCAAAAATCTACATTTTACCCAGTGTGAATTCAAACCCCCCAGTTTATAGACACGGTTTTCGCCTTAAACACTGAATTTGAACTCAAAACCTCATACTGGGATGTAATCATCACATCAGGAGGCCTTACTTATGTGCGTCTGTTGTTTTTTGACGGCACTGCTACATATATTAAATTGTTATTCATAATGAAGGCTTTGTTATATAGTTGCAACAAAATATGCATTAATTGGAAGTTAACATGATACTTGCGATCAAAATCTGAAAGTTGGTATTAAATGATGAAAGCATTATGCTTCGCTCTGGCAGAGACTTGTGCTGGTCAATGATAAGCAGTATTAGTTAAAGTAAAAAAAAAAAATCTTAGCTACTGTTTCTATTCTTGAGCTTCTAATCCACATGAAAATGTTAGATTCTTTTAAAAGTAATTGATAAATGATCGCTTGAAATTTAAAATATTCGAAGAGAATATTCAGTTTGCAACTTTGTTAAACGTTTTTGATCAAATATTCTTTTAAACGCAGCATATATAATTACATAAAAAGATTACCTTTAAAAAAGAAAAAAAAAGGTGAATGGAAATGAACATAATGAACTGAACTTATTTACTATTACCGTCAATGACGTCATCTATTTTTAAAATAGTTAATTTATTATTTTTTAAAAAAATTATGTTTTCCTTTGCACAATTTAAAAATGGTATCACATTCTCTCTGGAAAGAGATTGATAGCCTTAAAAAAGTCACCTGATCAACAGTTGCCATTTTTCCCTTCATTTTCTATATTTTGTATAACAGTTAATAAATAGGCTTATTAAAAAAAAACATTTGCTATGAGAATAACACACGTGCGTTTATGTAATATATACATCACGCCATAGGGTGGTTCTATTCTCTATACTCATGTTTTTTATTTGGTCCTTTAAGTCATTTAGTTATTTGTTTCCTTTTTATAATTTCTTTACCTATAAATTTGTGCTAGGATTAGTTTTTCCTCCTCTATTCTTTCCAAAATCTTAGAATACCCTTAGTATTTCTAATTGTATTTTATTTTATAATTTTTTCCCAAGACATACTGGTTAGTGCATTCGCCCATTTTGCTTATACCTGATTTAAACTTGGGTGGTATTTATTTATTTTTTCTTTTAAATCTGAGCAAACTTAGGACTTTTCTCTCAGATCACTGACTCATGGCATTCCAGCTAGTATTTTAATTATTAGTGACAAAAAGAAATCTAGATTTTCTTGTGTTAAAGATTTGCAGAGGTCCCTACTGTTGTTTTTTCAGGTACATAGTTTTAAGTTTGTAGCCTTAATATATATTACTTTAGCTAGAGAGTAAAACAGAAATAAAATTATGCTAACTGCCATTTTTCCTCTTCACTTTTTTGTTGTAGAGAGATGCTGGAGAGGTGTTTGCCATGCTGTGGACTATTTTATATTATGGGTGGATAATATTCCACTTCATGAATAATTATTAAAAATATTAGTACTACTATTATTTATATTGTGATAAGTAATAATAAACTTATGATTATAACAGTATTTATTAAAACAGGCAAAACTCTCTATATGTTACATGATGATCATGTGATGTTTATTGGCTTAGAAGTATTTATGGTGGAGCAATTGCAAGATGGGGTCTTGACTCTCTTACAATTACTCAATTATTGGAATTCCAAAAGAAATTTAAAAACTTTTAAATGAAATTCAAAGAATCTCAAATTGGAAAGTATGAAAGAAAATACAGAGGGAATTAAAGAATCATATAAATAAATTACAGAAAAAATAAAAGGGTTAGATGAAAATTAAAATATTGGAGATAAATGAGGAAGTAGAAGAGATTTATATTTTTAGCAGCTAACTCCACCTTTCTATTTTGAATAAGCTCTAGTGAGAATCAATGTACATGTCCTCCATATTTGAACATTTTATTTTTACAATTAAAACTTTTTTCTATATAACATACTGATAATCCTAAGAAATGTAAGCTTTCATGTGATAGATATTTTAAAAATTAATATTTGACATTTTTAAAAATATGAAAATAAATATCTAAATAGAGTTCTTATCTATAACAATGGTGCTTGGCATCACTGGATGTTATTTATCTATGTAAAAAGTTAGTAGAATGAAATATTAGATATTTGAATTTTATGTTATTAAAATAAGGATATATCAAAATAAGAAAAATAAAATAAAAGTGAAGATATTATTTGTTATTAAAATTTAAAAAAATATTTTCTTTAGGTGATTTTATTTTACCCAGTAGAAACTGTTTTTGCTTGCTATAATGAATTTTTTAAGAATTGTCTTCTTGAAAATAAATTGTTTTCAAGGAAAATCTATTAGTGACATTGTTTTTGGTTTAAAAATAAATCTTTCACAAAAATATTGCATCATAACCTTTAATTTGTAAACAAATTACTGAAAATCACTACTTTTTTATACATTTAAATTATTCAGTTATTTTCCCTTGAAACACTCAGCCAATCAAAAATTTTCATTTCTATTGATTTTTAGACTCATCTCCCTTCCCTCATTACATAATCACTATTTCCTGTGTGTACACAAGCTATTACAACAGTAGCAAATTCTCCATATAGTGGTGCCACCCAGTGCAAGCCTTAGTAGTGGATGGATAAAGAAGGGTTGTATATAAAATATCTATCTCATGACATTATCATACTAATAGAAACTATCAATGATGTAAAAGGTTCATATAATGCTGACATTTTCAGATTTTTTCTCAACTAGTACATTAAAATTATAATTGCATGGGAAAAGAAGCTGCATGCCTGTAATGTAAGATTATAAATAGACTTAAAACAATGTAAAGAAGATATAGTGATTGCAGTACCATCTTAATGTCCCAAACCTCAAAATCTGCACTAGATTTCCACTGTTCAAGCAAATCTGGTCAAAGAAACACATTTACAGAGATGTGTAATTCAAATGCTATAGGGAGATTTATTATGTGAAAGTGTTTATAGATGAAGTATATAAAGATTCAATGGATCATTTGTAATTCTTGGAATATTTTTTTACATTCTTCATATAGGTATAGAGAGATGATTAGATGTAACCAGAATTCATTCAGTATATGCTTCTTTAGTAGGATGAGCAACCTTTTTCAGTAGCAGGTCATTTCAAATTATTTGATGTTGATGAGGCTCATAATTTTTAGGGGTTCAAAGTAAAAAAATGTAAAAGTGATATAAAATTATTTGAATATGTATTATTTCAATATTTTTTAATCATAGCAAAATTGTAATTATTATCATCATCATTAATTGCAAACAAAAATAAGAAAAATACAATGTCATTACAAGTATTTAGTCCAGAATTTAATGAGATATTTGCTATTTTTTATTTTTTAACATTTAATTTATATATGGTACAATTTTAATAAGTGTTCAAGTCTTACATTCTTAAGCAAGAACTAATGAAACACACCTATTTAAAACCTTTTCAAACACATAGGGATATTTCCTTTTTAATATTACATTATTTCTACCATAAGCACTCCATCCAAGCTTAAATTTGTGATTAATTTCATGCATTATGTTTCCATTTGTATTAATAATCTCACTAAAATATTTGTAGGTGTTAACTTTTAATTTGTAATTATTAATCTTTATTCTGAGAAAATCCAGTGAACATTACTTTAGTCTTTTTAGCATATATCTTTAATCCTACTATTTTAATTTTATCTGATAATTTTTACTTTTTCTGAAGCACTATTTGCAAAAACAATCACATTATCTATAAAATCTAGACAACTTAAATAATCTCCATTTATTTTTTTGTCATATCTTACCTTGCCTTTAAATAATGAACTAACCCAGATCCTGTCTTGCCTAGATCAGATTGAACATTCAGCACATTGAACCAATGCATATATAAATAGATAACACACTCATTAGGCAGAACAGACTAATAGGTGATGATGCACACTGAATCAGAATGTTTCCATTAAGGGTGGGGATATGGCAATAAATAGTCAGTCTTTTCGAAGATAGGGTCAGACAACTACTGTCACAGAGCTGAAAGACAGCATCTTCATTCTCCAGACAATTGATGTTAAGCAAAATCATTGATATAGCAAGGCAGGTCCATGTTCAAGACTGGAAGCTACTAGAACCATATGCTGACATGAGACAAGCTGTCAAGTATAGTTGGAATTGTCACCAGACCTACTCATGAGACAGACTGTCATGGTATAGCTGGAAATCGTAGGAAACTTATAAGGGCATCATTTAGTCCCTTCTTCCATTGTTCATTCTAGAAATAGGAACTATAAATCACTGACAGTAGCAGGCAGATCATAATTATTGTAAATATGAGATAGATAGTAAATTATGCAAACAATATATTTACTTTCTAAAAATAAACTATTAGCTTTTTCTTTTACTTAATTTATATCATGGATAGTTGTTTCATTCAGTGTTTTTATTATTATTCTCATATATTTTAGAGCATATGTAAGATTCTACCCCCCTCCCTGGAATATAGTTTTATTTTTCTGCTTAAAAACAAATTCAATATTAAAATCATAATCTTATCACAATAATCAGTAAGAAAAATGATAAGAAGATTGTGAAACTTAGAAATGGGTTGCTCCCTTTTCTTCCTTGCATTTTAATTTTTCATATGGCATAGCATCGTGGGAGGGGAACACAACCTCTGCAACAACTTGGAAGGGGGTGGATGTGCAACAACGCTTGACCATTTCTAATTTTTAGTTCCTGTAAAAAGAATAATTCTCCTTAGATAAATGACTTATAAAGTTTGTTTGAGCAGATGGTATAAATAACTGGAGTCTTTCTTTTTAACAATTAATAGAATAATACAATATTATCTTTTAAGTCAGTTATTCAGACAATTAACACTAACTTTTCTAGGGATTTTTCCCCCTATTCTTATTGAATTTATTGATTAAATTTACATTATTTTAAATAAAATATTAACTATCAAAAACGATAAAGTAATATTCAGTCATTATTATTATTATTATTATGAAGTTTTATCCATATTATTAAATACGTATTTGAATGAAGAAAAAAAAGAGACTATTAAGACTTGTTAAAGAAATACTGTATATAATGATTTTTTTTATAGACATCCAAATGAGGTTACAGCTTAATTGGATTACATTTGGATTAACAGAAAATATGTACTTCAAGATTGTAATGTTCCTAATAAATTCAACACAGGAGGTGATCATCAATTATTGAGATGTAAGATACATGTTAATGCAAATCTACAGAGATGAAAACTATTAAGAGAGTCAATATTAACAGTTAATATTTCTAATCGTCAAAAAACAGTCTAACAAATTTCCATTAGAACTTGCAGGTATGTTGTTAATATTGACTGATTTTGAAAATGATTTAGATTTGACTGAAATCGGTAAGAAAATAACTGATATTCTATTAAGAACTGCAACAAAGATTACTGGTACAAAAAAGCAGTCATTTACTGTTAATTTTTCTTCTGATATAAGAGAATACGTGAAGAAAAGAAGGAATATGAATTTTTTTAAAAATGATCCATTATGAAGAAGTGAATAACTAGAGTTTTATAAGGAGTTTGAAGACTTTCCATGAAAGGAAATTTATCTCAAAACTTTTTTTTTTTTGGTTCGACTTGTCAATGATCTTCAAAAATCATGCTAATATCCAAATTTGAAAATTTTGCTTCATGCATTCTAAAGTGGATAACATTTGTTAAGTGAAGTCTGTTTATCGATTATGCTTTATAATTTATTGTTATCATTTTTAAAATAGTATTACTCTTTGGGAAATAATAGCACCATGCATGTTTAGAAAAATTCAAGGATAATATGTAATATACATAGAGAAAAACAAAGATTATTATTAAATAGTCTGTATGAATAAAAATCATTTGTTAAGTATAGGATGAGTTTGAAATAGAACGGGTGAATGATTACTTTATATTAAATATAACTTGACTGTAACGTAGAAACAGGGTGAAATTGAAAACTTTGCATTAATGTTATGAGATTTGTTAAAGTTTGCTACTTAGCTTTATTATGGACATCTCTGCACTGTGGGATTCTGCACACACTGTTTAACTGTAAATTTTTTTATTATTTATGCAATAAAAGTGCAAATGTTTTTAAGTGTCTATATATAAACCTATTTTATGTAAAATAATGTTTTATTTTGTATTAGTTCTTTTTAATTTTTTTTGTTATTATTAGTAGAAATAAACCAAGGGTTTTTATGACTGCTTATTTTTTTCAGATCATTGCAGGACAGAGTTGGTCCATGGCATGGCTTATAACCCTTTAACAAATCGGTGGAGTTGGTGTGCCGATAAAAGTATTAATTACGCACTAGTAGGAATTAAGTTAATTACTGAAGAAACTGAAAAACATTATAAGTAAAAGATTTTAACAAAATAAATGATTTCTTCTTAATAAAATATGCTATAAAATTTATATATTTATATATTTTTAAAATTCCCAATACCAGAAGCATAATTATGGATAATAATTTTAATGTAATTCTTTATGCTTTTAGTTTTAAAATATAATTTATTGGTGCAGATTAGTTAAAGGAATGTGTTATAAACACAATCATATGATTCATTACTCCAGAAGTCAAGTGTTATTTGAGGACCAAAGTAAATGGATTAACGCAACTGTTTTATTCAAATAACTAAAAGGCGAAAACCTTGGGCAGATGCACTTTAAAAATGCTTATGTGACAGCCAATCAGATGTAATAATGATTGCATATGGAACTCTTAATTCTAAAACACAAGCCAGAACTATGAGAAAAAGATGGGAACTGCTTGTGCTTTATAAATTTAATATATTCGAATAAGTAATATTTACTAAGGCTGTAACCTCAAGAATGTGCACTTGAAAATGTGATAGTAGGGACCTCTACAGGTCTTAACCACAAGCTTACACTCGTGGATTTTTTTTCAACTTTCCCCCATCAGAAACCAATGCAAGAATCTTTAATTTTTCTAGACATCACTTTCATGGTTGTTTTAAACTTTGAGGTCAAATGATCATATGATTATTGTTTGTAATCATTAGATATAACTGCTTTCTTTTTATACAAAACTTTTAAATATTGCTAATTTTGTAAGTTTCATTATAAAAAAGTTAATTCATTAAATCACACCTACATCTAGCAAGTTCTTCTATTTTCACTTCTTTTATGCTATCTATTGTAAGCTTCAGTAATCAGTAGATACTGGATGATAATTCTTAATAAATCCTTATCCAGTGTTGTCCTATTCATATATGACTAGCCTAATTTTTCACTTATGGCTTTTACACATGAAAAGCTTTTTGGATTTTTTTTGAACAGTACCCTTGGACGCTTTTTGGATCTAATGCCCTTCATGTTATAACAGAAAGGAAAAAAAAAAAGGCTACTAGAGGGAAGATGCCCTAGATCCAGAAAGTTCCAAAGACACTACTCAAAAACCCCAACCCTAAAAAAAAAAAACCTAAAATTTTGGGGAAAAAAAATTTTCATGTGACATCTGTTGATTGATAAGGCTTAAATTAAATAGCATAAATGTAATGAGAAAAGAACTTCCTAATGAATAGCAATGTATAAGCAAAGGTCATGTGATGATTTATTAGTCATATGACACTTACTTCTATTGAATAATATATGAGGGTTTAAATGAGTTTACACCAAAGGTATGTAATATTCCTAGATCATATATTGACTGATAGTGGTGGACATATCTAATTTACTCATCAAACAATTTAACAAAGTCCATTAAATTTGTGACATTTATAAATACTTCAGTTTTTTCTGAGAAGTGATAATTACTTAAAAGGCCATTGATATTTATTTATCTTAAGATAAAATTCATGTAACCAATCTTTATACAATATCACCATATGCACATTCTGCTAATCTGATTAATATCAGCCAACAGTGAAATGATCATGAAATAGGAATTTATATTTAATATAATCATCCAGTAATATGAAGTATAACCTCAATGTGTTTGTATATATGCACAGTTTTAGTACTAACGTGGATACTAAGGGTTAGTTGAGACCAAAAACATCAATTCATTTGACAAAAAGTTACTTTTTTTACTTATCTTTTGAATTGGCCAATCATAATATAAATGTAATAATAAAATATATAATTTTTTTTCAATGTGTTTAATTTTTTTTTTTATAATTAAAGTCATTCTTTCATTAAATACCTTTGAAAAGTCCATTTCTAGTGAGCTTTTTGAATGTGATTAATCACCTATCGGTAAAAATTTGTAATCGATTTAAAAAACTTAACAATTTTTATTCAGTTATAAAATCAATAAATCAATTTATAATACACATATTATTCTTTGTTTGTGTTTCATTAATATATATATTATTTCAAATGTGCGAATAAATATACTACATGTATCTACATTTTTATTTATTTTTGTATTTAATATGTTGCGAGGGGGGCTGCCTTTGAAGAAGTCTTGGGTTAGTAATTACTCAAGCCAACTTACCTGTTTAGAAATATTTGACCAGATGAAATTTTTGTAAAATAAACCAACTATTTCTATTATTATTAGTTTTGTAAGAAGAAATAAAGTTTAAAATATTTAAAGATTTCAAAAATCGAATTTATTTATTCATCTTATGGTGAATTGCTTGAGAGGTAAATTATTATTTGAGATCCTAGATGCCAGAGAACACAATATTTTCAAATAATTTTAGTGCACTGAACTAAACATCACCCAGTTGATGACTTGTGTAATCAAGCCGAAACATCAGTATATTCCTTATCAAAATCATACACAGATGAAGCAGCAATGTGTATTATTTATATCTATAACAATGACAATTTTCATGTCATTATATATATATATATATATATGTTGATTTGAAGATTTTCATGGGTTGCATATATAAAAGACATATTTTGCAGGTTCATCCATGTTAAAAAATTTAAATATTGATATACTGACGTTTTGACTTGGTCACACAAGTCATCCACTGGGTCAAAACATCAGTATATCAATATTTAAATTTTTTAACATGGATGAACCCACAAAAATATGTCTTTTTTATATATATGAGTATACTGTATACATAGGAGGAAAACCTTGTGGCATACTGGTTAGCATACTTATTTGCTAACATGATGATCTTGTTTCAAATCTATGCTATGTGAAACTTAGAGACTTTTTCCATATTTTTGGTAGATTAAGATTTTTTTCACATCGTTAGACTTTAGACAACTTAGTCATCTTTTAACTGTTGATCATTAAACAATATATACTCTAGAGAGTAAAATATGGAATGAACAATTTAAACCTTATCAAACAATTCAAAAGAAATGAAAACTTATAATACTATTACAGGAAAAAAAATTAAGAAAAATAAATTACTGTAAAATAACTTCTGGCTGCAATAAGGAATTTTCTGTAAACTGAAAGAAAAACCTTTTCTAAGGCCTTAAAAGAATCAAGTAAAGCAAATTTTAATTCTCATACCATATCTTTTTGTCCTTGCACATATTGTTATCATGTGATTATGTAATCAATAAATATATGGCCTATTCATAGATACATTTGAACCAATATGATGAGCTTACTGACTTCTGCTTTTGAGTTTAAAAGGAAGATATAATATTTGTGTATCTTTCATTTTCTTTTTATATTTACATTTATGGCAGATAAAAACTGAAAAATTTAGCTCTTTATATTCTGGTGACTGTAAAACACCAATAAAATAGCAGTTGTGATTGAAAACAGAAGTTTTAAGAATCATTAGGATATACATCTAGATTGCTATTTGGTAATGATCTTAATTTGGTCACCTGCAATTCAAATTGCTTATGAAGAAAAGAAGATTGTAAGAATTAAAAGAATTGCCTTATATCAAATGGAACATTGACAGACTATGAAGTTAGAGATAAGATTTGAAAAGATATTTAATTTAAAAAGTAAATGCCAGAACATAAATAATGTTGTGGAGATCAGTGATATACTGGACAAAGTAGCACAATTTATTTTTATTAATGGAAAATAAAAATTCTTTTAATTTAGATTTATATGTCCTTTCTTTTTTTGATGAAGTAGATGGTTTATATATCAAATCACGTCAAATGTTAAGAAATTTACAGCTATGCCCTCTGTGAATAAATGTATTAGAATCTGCATCTCAAAACACCTAATTCAAGCTGTTTTGAGATGAATACATTTATTCACAGAGGGTATAGCTGAAAATTTCTTGATGTTTAACATGATTTGATATTTATTTCAGATAGCTGTATGCACTAGAATTATTTTCATACGTATATAGATATACAGAATGCTTTTGAACAGACCAAATAAAATTTTAAAATTGTCATAGGAGAATTTAGTATTAGATTTTTTTTAAAAAAATTGAAATATAAAAGCTGACGGGGTTAATTTCAACATGGAGACAGAAATGAGAAATCACTTGTGGAGTTTTCAAAAGAAAAAAATGAAATAATTCGTTTTTTAAGAAAAATCCAAAGAGGAGATTCATGATACAGATGCATCTAATAAGGCCACAGTTATTTGATTATTATTTAACTCCCAGAAAACCTTTATTTCAAGATGAATAAGTCTAGTGTTGTTAGCCAAGAGATCAGCACAGCTGTCTTGCAAGCATGTAGTTGGTTGCAGACGGTTGTTGCCGGTTCGCCTCCCGGCCATTGCTATGACATATGGGAAAAAAAGTGCTTAATAGACTCAGCGTAGGCAGTGATTATCGATTAATGAGTTAATGTAAATCTAAAAAGATACAATCTAATAGCAACAATTGATATTCATAACTCAAAAATATTGCAGTAATTTTAAGATAGAATTTAAAAATCATTTTAAAATACTAATAATCTCTGAATTATGTTCAGACATAAATGGGATCAGCAGAAAAATTAACATTTTTTCTAAGAACAACCACAACAATCTGAATAGAAAAGCAGCAGTTTACCAATGAAGTTTCATTTGAGATAAACACAATATATACAGAAAAGAAGTATGAAAATAATTTAAAGCAATCCATTTAGAAAAACTGAAAATTTGATTTTTTTTTGTAAAATAGTATATAAAAAAAGATGAGATGATAATATAAAGTTACAGAAGATAAGTTTCAAAGATGTAAAGAAAATGACATTATTGCCAAAACTGTGACATCATGAATCAAGAAAACAATGGCCCCATATGAACATTATTTGAAATATGCATTTTAATGGAGAGATTTGAGGCATGTATTTAATTTTATAAAGAATGGAAAAATAAATGATAAAACCATTAAATATTTTATAAAACAATAGAGATAAAAATTGTTTTAATTTGCAATAAAAAGAAAAAAGTTTCTTCAAACACAATTAGAAATATTAGATTTAAATTGAAGTAGAAGGGTAGGGAGTTCAGAAATTAATTAAGTTCAATCCCTTGTTATAAAAATAGGGATTGAGCTAATTAATTTCTGGACCCCCCCCTCATGCTTTTATTTCAAGTTAAGTCTAAAAATCGTAATTATGGTTGAAGAAACAATTTTTTTAGTGCATTATCAATAAAAGCATTTAATATATTAAAAAAATATTATTTTTAAGTTTTTAGTATTGGCACACTAAATGAAAATTTAAAACTATATCATACTTTAAATTGACAGGACACTTATAATTTATATATATATATGTCCACAGATGGCGTTCTACCAAAAACGCCCATCAAGCGTATGTTTTGTTTACATAAACGTCAGAGTAGTTAGTATTCACTATCTCTAACTATAATTCCACTTTCAGATCATGATTTCAAGCTATTTGCTATCGTCAGTGAAAGACAGGAATAAAGAAACTAGATCTAAATACAAACTCTGAGCATTTATGAAACAATTTCTATTCAGCTTGCAAGCGTGAATTTTTTAGACACGTAATGTCTTCAAATTCAGCATAGCAAACCAGATAGCTATATGGGTCTGATCTCAGTTCAGCATCACCACATAGTAGAAGACTCTGCAATCTATATCATTGCAAGAAAGACCTCAAAGGTACATTTATGATAAACAAAAATGCAAGTTAAAAAACTTGCTAACGCTTGTATTTATGTCCACAGATGGCGTTCTACCAAAAAACGCCCATCAAGCGTATGTTTTGTTTACATAAACGTCAGAGTAGTTAGTATTCACTATCTCTAACTATAATTCCACTTTCAGATCATGATTTCAAGCTATTTGCTATCGTCAGTGAAAGACAGGAATAAAGAAACTAGATCTAAATACAAACTCTGAGCGTTTATGAAACAATTTCTATTCAGCTTGCAAGCGTGAATTTTTTAGACACGTAATGTCTTCAAACTCAGCATAGCGTATGCCCATCCATTTCTTCGTATAAAAAGGCCACTGGCGGTGATCCCATAAGTCTGGCACACGCTTTGCCCATCCATTTCGTTTTTCATCCAGAAGCACGACCTTTTTTTCCTCTTAGTTATTTTAGGCTATTATGTCAGCACCGCAAACTTCTTCGTATGATTATTATTTCTTTTGCTTCATGACCCAGTTTTAATGCTCTAATATTAAAATTAAGCTTTGCTTAAAATATATATAAATGCCAATTACTTCTATTTTATTAATTAAGATTATTTCAATCATATACAATCCTACCTTCGTAATTTATATATCTATATTTAAGAGTATCTATATGCCTTGGGGAAAATAAAGCGTTCGTCTTACTATCGTTAAAATAATTTTTCATTAAATATTTTGTCATCTAATCCAATGTCATTTTCAAATATGTTTTTCAAATGTATCTTATTTATTTTCACGACCTCAATGGCGTGAAAATAGTTTATATCATATGTATAATGAATTTCGGAATGCTCCTAGAAAATATATGTTAGTCACCATGTTTCTGAACCATAAATCAAAGCGTTAATGGCAGTATTATGTAATTCTTTCTAATATTCGATTGGCATTTTAATATTAGACCCACCAAAGATGTGTGTTTATTTGTAATATATTATTTAGCTAATAAAGAGCATATGAGAAATAATAGCGTAAATGACACTATGTAATTATCTACCGCTTGCTCATTCACGCACATACTAATGTACTTAATTTATAAATGTATATAACTAATTTTTCAGTATATTAAAATATATTTTATTGTCTAACTTGTTTGAGTAGTTCGAATTCCTTCTTTTCTCCAATTCCAAATGTACAGCCTAGTTGATATATATGTTAGTTTAGTCATAGTCAATAGATGTCTCATTGTCTTCTCCATTCTCCTAGTCGGCCGGATTTAAAATTAATTCTCATGTGCCATCACTATCATGTTATTCATTAGGTGTTAGATCTGGGGCTTATGGAGTGGGTTCGAATCCAGGTTGGTCCCTGACCTAAATCTCGGGCTGGACTGGGTTTGAAGTACATTTTGTGAGTTCCAGCTCATGCTAGATGGATAAACATATTTTGACCGGTACACAAGTAACGTGATTTATAACTTGTTTTTGTTTTTCATAAATGTACCTTTAAAGGTTTTTGCAATGATATATATTACAGAGGCTTTGACTATGTGGTGAAACTGAACTGATATCAGACCCATGTAGCTGTCTGGCTTGTTAGGCTGGGTTTGAAGACATTACATGTCTGAAAAATTCATGCTTGCAAACTGATAGGAACTTGTTGCATAAACACTTGGAGTCAGTGTTTAGATCTAGTTTCTAGCCCTATTCTTCACTGATGATAGAAAATTAGCTTGAAATTAACTGATCTGAAGGTGGAGCCAACGAAAGAGATAGTGAATTCTGACTCTTTTGATGTTTATGTAAACAAAAATATGCTTGTTCAGAGGTTTTGGTAAAGCTTCATCTATTGATCATAAATGCAAGTGATAGCAAGTTACATGATTTATAACTTGTTTTTGTTTTTCATATATAAAGTTAATAGCAGTTATTTACAATCAATTTACATTAAAAATATATTGTGTGATTTAAGATGGCTTTCTGGATTTCCCTAAACGTATTACATGATGGTATTTTAGATGTTAGACTACTTCCACTATTTACCATTAAATGTTGAAAATCTAGAAAATTTTACACTTTATTTAAATTTTTCAAATACAAATAATTGTTAGTCTATTTATGTGTTACTACTAATAGTTGTTAGTATTTGAAAAGTTTAAATAAAGTTAAAAATTTTCTAGACATTCAATATTTAAGAATAGATAATGGAAATAATCCAACATAGGCTATTACTATTTTGTAGTACTATAGGGTAATTCAAATATTAATTAAATAGATTTTGAACATAGACTTTCAAGATTCCTTTAGTCATGCACTCCATCTTGTACTACCACCACACATGACCACATATATGCAAAAAAGATAAATGATCTCCAATATACAAATTTCATGCTGAATCAGCACTTATCAGTTGGTCCAGATTATCATCTCACACACACACACATATATATATAATCAGTGCAAATTTATATTAAGATAGAAAATCTTCAAATTTTAGTGGACACTCTTCATCCATTCACATCTTGAAAATCTGATGATGGCATGATCAAAGCCATTGAATTGAAAGTCTGGGTACAAATCCCCTCTAATTACATCTAGCTTAAAAGAATATATAATATACGGTAATAGTATGAATACTGAACCTGACCATTTGATGATGTTGTTTTTCACGCAATGCACATCAATATACTGTTTTAACAGCCTAACTTAGGCTGACACTACAACATTACATAATGAAATACTATGCCCATTGACTTGCAGACAGTATTCCTCAAGCAAGTGCAATCCAACTCTCGCTACAGTCTGATTTAATGGGCCGTATTTGAAGGATGCAAAACTATCAAAAAATTCATTGTGGACAAATTTTAAGAAAGCGTAATGGATTTAGTATTACATATTAAGAATTGTCAGGCAGTCATGCATACTTCTCTATGATTTTGAACTGCACACAAGCTGAAAAAATTAGTTTTCAGCAGACTTCTGCTGAGTTCATGTGCAAATGCATGTTTATGCATGAATCCATGCAAGAACAATAAAATGTCACCAACAAGTGTTCAAAATTGGTTGAAGGGGGAGTGAATTGCCAGTCACACAACTTGATGCTGTTGAATTTTTCCAGAAGGAGAACATCTTCCAGATGCAAAGCTATGCATTTGCAGGGCAAGGAGCACAGTTTTAGTCAACTACAGTGTTGGGAAATTCTGTTGCCACTCCTGCAAGTGGAGCTGGGGTCTGCATAAGGAAAGTTGGTTGGATGGCTCCAAAATCCCATGACTTACAGCTTTGAGGCTCATCTTCTATTGGAGTTAAACAAACCATAATTCTCCACTCCCCTTTAAAAATATGTTTTTTAAAAATGAACTGTTTAATTAAGGCTTTTTGAAAAAGTCCAAAAATAAAGGAAGAACTTTTTGCTATCATATAAATGTTTTGGTAGCATAAATATTATTTTTTAAAAAAAAAACCTTATAATAAGGAAATAAAAGATGATAATTAAAAATCAAACCAACCCCTCCTCCACCCTCTAAAAACCAACTGTTGATTTATTAAAAATAAATTGATTAATAAGGCTCCCCCCCCCCAGAAAACTCAAAATCAATCAAAAGTCGATCATTTAAAAGCAAATCAACTTTCATTTAATAATTTGTATATTTTGTTAATCTATCTCTTTATATGTATTCTATATTCGAACACATTTAAAATTAATATGCGAAGTTTCCAGTACATTGACGAGATACTAAAGGATGAGAATTAAAATTCAAACCAATCTTCCTCCACCCTCTAGAACCTACTGTTGGTTTATTAATTAAAACTGAATTGTTTAATTAAGGCTTTAATTAAAAAAGATGCTGAAAATCCAAAAAAAGGTGATAATTGAAAAGAAAATTAATCCCCCTCTACCATCTAAAAACAAAGTGTTTGTTTATTAAAAAGAAGAAAAAAATGTATGGGTTTGATGTATAAAAATAGGTAAAAAAAATTTTTTTTACTGTAGTATTATGTAAAGAAACCGATAATTCAAAATCAAAAAAAAAAAAAGCTCAAAATCAAAAAAAAAGTCGATAATTTAAAAGCAAGCCCTCCTGCACCATATAAAAACAAAGTATTTGTTTATTAAAAATACAAAAAAAAAAACATACAAGTTTTATGTATAGAAAGAGAAAAAAATTTTTTTTACCATAGTATTCTGTAAAGAAAAACTGACAGCCTGTGAATGGGTGTATTGATGTGCATCGGGCAAAAAAGAGCGCCATCAAATAGCAGGGTTCAGTATTGATACTATTACCTTTACAGTAATAGTATGAATACTGAACCTGATGATGGTGTTGTTTCACACAATGCACACGGATATACCATTTTAGTGGCCTAATTTACAGCTGACACTGCAACATTATGTAATGAAATACTATGTCTATTACTTGCAGACAGTATTTCTCAAGAGAGCACAATTCAATTCTTGCTATGGTCTGATTTGGGGTGGCCATATTTGAAAGATGCGAAACTATCAAAAAATTCATTGTGGACAAACTTTGAGAAAGCTAGTGGATTTAGTATTACAGGTGGTCACACACACTTCCCTACAATTTTGAACTACACACAACCTGAAAAGGTTAGGATTTTCAGCAGACTTCTGCTGAGTTCATGTGCAAATGCACATTTGCCCATGAATCCATGCGAGAACAGTAAAAAGTCACTGGCAAGTGTTCAAAATTGTTTGAAGGGGGAGTGAATTGCTGGCCACACAAGTTGATGCTGTTGTGTTTTTCCAGAAAGATAACATCTCCTGCCAGATGTAAAGCTATGCATTTGTGGGGCAAAAAGCACAGTTTTAGTCAACTACAGGATCTGGGGAATTCCGTTGCCACTCCTGCAAGTGGAGCTGGGGTCTGCACAAGGAAAATTGGTTGGATGCTCCAAAATTCTGTTACTTACAGCTTTGAGGTTCATCTATTGGAGTGAAACAAACTGTAACTCCCCACTCCCCTAAAAAATGTTTTTTAAACACGATTTGTTTAATTAAGGCTTTTTAAAAAAAGCCTCAAAATAAATGAAGAACTTTTTGCTATCATATAAAGGTTTCAGTAGAGTAAATATTTTTTTTAAAAAAAACAAACACCTCATAATAAGAAAATAAAAGTCGATAATTAAAAATTAAACCACCCCCCTCCACCCTCTAAAAACCAATTGTTGGTTTATTAAAAATGAATTGATTAATAAGGATTCCCCCCCAAAAAAAAAAAAAATTCAAAATCAATCAAAAGTCAATAATTTAAAAGCAACCCCCCCCCCCAATAATTTGTATATTTTGTTAATCTATCTCTTTATAAGTATTCTATATTCAAACACATTTAAAATCAATATGTGAAGTTTCCAATACATTGGCAAAAGATACTAAAAAAATGAGAATTAAAATTCAAAACAAACCCCCTCCATCCTCTAAAAACCTACTGTTGGTTTATTAATTAAAACTGAATTGTTTAATTAAGGCTTTAATTAAAAAAGAAGCTGAAAATACAAAAAAAGGTGATAATTGAAAAACAAACCAACCCTCCTCTATCATCTAAAAACAAAATGTTTTTTTATTAAAAAGGAAAAATGTACGAGATTGATATATACAAAGGGGTAAAAAAATTTTTTTACCGTAATATTAAGTAAAAAAAACAATAATTCAAAATCAAAAAAAAAAGCTCAAAATCAAAAAAAAAGTTGATAATTTAAAGGCAAACTAACCCCCTCTCTACACCAGTGGTCTTCAACCTTTTCACATCTGCGGCCTGGCAAAAATAAGAATAAGGTTTCGCAGACCGGCAGAAGTCTATAGATAAATTTTCTTAAAGATGTAAACTGCTTAGCTTTAGATGAACATAATTCTTATAACTGATCAAAACAACGTTAAATATAGAAGATTAAATTATATATATATGGAGTTTGTATAATAAAAAACTTTTTTTTTAATTTTGAATTTTTTTAGAAAAGTAATAAAAAATTTAATTCTACCCCGCCCCCCATAAACATCTGTGATAACTAAAAAAAATAAATTAATTTATGTATGATTGATTAGATTTTGTTTTCGTTCGGTTTCTTTTTTTTTTTAATTGGGTAAAAATGAGATGAAAACATAAATAAAAATTGTTTATATTAATTAAACGTTTAAACTCTTATTATTTTGTTATTACAAACTTTCCTGTGGCCCGGCAGAAAACTTCTGCGGCCTAACACCGGTCCGCAGACCAAGGGTTGAAGATCACTGCTCTACACTATAAAAACAAAGTGTTTGTTTATTAAAAATGCAAAAATAAACCATACGAGTTTTATGTATAGAAAGGGAAAAAAAAGTTTTATTTACCATAGTATTCTATAAAGAGAAACCGATAGCCCATGAATCAGTATATTGATATGCATTGGGCAAAAAGAGCGCCATCAAACAGTAGAGTTCAGTATTCATACTATTACCTAATATACTTGTATTTAAATATTAAATAGATTTTGGTAATTATCACACTCACGTATATATTTAAACAATATTTGTATTTAACAAAGATATATACTTCTAGATAGGTTAAAAAAAGGCATTTAAAAAGTTTAAAAACGTTTTACTAAGAGAATATCTAGTGTCAATAATTCATTGTAAATAAATTTTTCCTTTTTTTTTGTAAAACACTTGTAATTTTATTTCATTAATTTTGCTTTATTATTTAATGTGATAACTTTATTTATGAGTGTTGTCTTTAGTCAATCATTTCAATATTTGTAAGAAAATATACTCATGCCATAAATAATTACAGTTAAAGTAATGTTCAATTCTAAATATATTAATTATAGATTATACTGCTGGACTTATTTGGTAACTTAGCACTTTAATGTAATATTTAAGTGGGAGTTGAGTGTGTGTGTGTGCATATGTTCACTCTTATGTGTGTTTACATGTGCATACATTTTATTAAACTCTTTGTTTTATACAATTATATTTTTTACATTTTATTTTTATTATGAAAATAATAAGAGCTAATACATTTTTATATGGTAAAAGTTATGAAAGAAATGACATAAGTAATTATGAAGGAAGATACAGAAGGGTATGGATATTGAAAATGAGCTGGAAAAGCAGATTTAAAAAAAAAAAAAGTTTCACAAAAATCTTGGTCCCCTATTATATAAATTTAATATTTATTTTTTATAAAATATATATTGAAATCCTCTTATATATAAATAAAATTCAAGTTAATGTATTAACTGTCTAAAATAAAATCTATTTTCTCTAGTTTATGCTTAAACTCAATCATTTTCAAAAATCATCTTGTAACACTAGAAACATTTTATAAAAATAAATAACTTCATTATTAAATATCAACTCAATGCACTTCTTATGAGGTAGTTTATGGTGGACTGCAGAGAGTTCAAAAACATTGCTCCAACATGTACTCTCTGTAGCCAAGATTCTTTCACTGCAAGAAATTCATAGATCTTGAAATAAGACTGCATTCTAGTGTATGGTCAGGATGTGCTTCAATACTGGATATGTGTAAAGTGGTGAGGAGTGGCACTTTCACTACAAACCGGATGGCCATCATAATACTGTTCACCAAATGTCTCACCAGGTGTCACCTTGTATTCCAATCCAGCATAAAAAGTCCATGGGAGGGTTCAAGGAACTCATGTGTAATTTAAGAACTAGAGATCACCTACTGGCCCCAGCTAAACTGTTCTCAGATACCTGGGAGCAGATGGCTACAGACCATATACCAAATTTGCTACAAAAATCCTGTCCAAATTATAGAGGTGGATGCTGAAGCTGAAACTTGCTATAGTAAGTGGGATGACCATGAATGGTGGCTTAAACGCTGCATTTGAAATAATTGCTGAAATCAATGGGTCCTTTACATTTGTAGATTCATGTCTGCTAGGGATGACAACACTCCCATAATGCAAATAATGATGTGGTGTATCTGAAAAACCTTGTATTTAATCATCCAATAGCCAGGGTGCCATAAATAAATCAGTTTAGCTGCACAATAATTGATGGCATGGGTTCCCATGGAATCTAGTCAACTGCACTGGCGTGTGCTGGCTCAGGTAAAAGCACAGGACTGTATAGGATCTGGTCCCTTGTGTGGGCAGAACAATGCAGCAGGACCCCATGAATCCTTAATTTCAAATAACATTATGTATCATAGTTCATGTAAACTTCCAAAATAAGAATAATAAAAAACATTATAGAAAATCAAGAAAATGTAACTTATCAACAAAATTTAATTATGCCTTAGCAATAAAATTTGAAGGGAAGCAGGGCGGAGGGGGGGGGCGCAAACACCCGGGGCGCGGGGGGGGGGGGGGAGAAGGGAGCCCCCTCACCGAGAGAATAGTATCTTAAAAAAAAGGCGCCCCCTTCCAGGAGCACAAAAAAAAAATCTCGGGGGCCCGCCGCCCCCCCCGCCCCCCCTGATGGTAAGGTATATTATTATCATATATATTTTACTTTGAATAGAATTTATGCAATAATTCTCATGACCTTGCAAAATATTTTTTAAAATTACTTATTCACAAACGCTGTGTAGTTATTTTAAAAAATATTTTAACGAATTGAAAGGTATTAAATAGACAGTAGCAAAAGGGTCTGCAATAATTTTTTTAAATATTCTGGAATGCAATTGCCATTTCCAAAAAAAGAAATATTTTTAACACGTTCGTTTCTTACATATTGGACTATTTGTTTATTAAAAACTGTTTGGAATAAAGTTTTAAAATTTGTAAAATAATCATCCGAACTTATTCAAATTTTTTAAATCTAGATTATTTTTCTCTTAGAATTAAAATATTTGAAAACAAAGAAAATGTTTTTTATATGCGGTTTGTTACCAAAAAATATTTTCTAGTTAATAAATAAACCACAACTGAAGTAATGTCAAAAGACTTCTTGCTTCTATTTATAGTAATTATATAATTACAATGATTATCACTCAGGATTGTTGGTGAAATTACAAATGCATTCCTGTTTCCAGTAGTAACTACTGGGATGGAGAAAGATATTGTTTGTTCCAATAAATCTAACATTTTCAAACACATTGGCTTACCTCATTAAAGGTGATACTATTTGTTGCCAGAAGCTGTTTGCTTCAAATTTCTGCTTGCCTGACTGCATAATGGACACTATTAGAATCATTTCAAACTGGTGTATTATTATTCTGAAATTTACTCTATAATATTTACCTCTCTCTGAAATAAATCCCAGCTTTAATGCCAGCTTCTGTACCTTTTTATAAACGATCAAATTTACTTAATTATTTAAGTGAGAAAACTAGGCCAATGGCAGTTTGTTTAGGTTATTGTTGTTTCATTGGTAGTAGTTATGTATTCAGAATCCAGTCTAACAAATTCTATAGTTTGAACAATTCTGTTATTAAGGGTCATTCTCTGATGAGTTCAGAAAGCTGATTTTAACTTTGAATCTTTGAAAGAAGTTGATACATATGTCTAAGTCATTTTATTGCTTCATCTTCTGTTACAGTTTCATCATTTTCTGATATGGTTTCTATAGGTCATCAAATCAATGATCCGATTTGCTTATGAACATCTGATCTGATAAAAAATTCAGTGTTGCAAGTTATTTTAAGGTTATACTTCAACTGATCTATTGGTCTGGGGTGTTTCTGTTGGACAACACCTGTGTGCAAGTTTCTTGAATCTCTAATTGATTTAGGAACACATTTGGTGATCTGATTACATATCATAATTATCTATTTCAACTATTATTGATCCATTTCAGGATGAAGATCAGTGCATGTTTAGTTGAGTTGCTCTGATCTTTAACCTCTCTTCTCCATTAAAACAGGCAAAACTCTTCATACAGTATTGCCACTCAATGCAAGCCAGAGTAATCAATGGATGCCAGAAGGCTTGTGCATAAAATCCCCATCTAGTGCTACTCATCCAATATCCCCAGACTAGTTTGTAGCTTGTGGCCTTCATCAGTGAGGAGCATTGGATCTGAGAGCACTGCACCTAAATCTTAGGATCTGTTTTAATAACAGTTATAAGCAAGCATATGAAATAATGATCATGTGATGTTTATTGTCTCTCTTCTTCATGTCATACCAGCACACATTGTTATTTTACCAACCTATTTTTTGTTTGCAATCTTTTGGAATCCAGTTTATGATTTCAATTCTCCATCTTATCTTTTCTTGCAATATGTCCAGCCCAGCTTCACTTCAATCGCCTAATTCTTTCATTGATGTCAGTAACACTTGTTTGTATTCTCACTTACATATTCTGCCTTTGAACAGATGGCTTACTTATATAGCAAAATATATAACTCCTTAAATATTATTATTATAATTTTGTTTTGCTATACTGATTATGCTTGAGAGCTGAAGCTCAATCTAAATCTTGTTTATAATTGTGCTAGATGTAAAATGACATTCTAATTATATGGGTAATAGCCATTGCCACTTTTTTTAGAATCTCTTGCTAACCATCTGTCTAATTCTGCTTTCATTACATTTCTCAGGGCAAATGGCAAAAATCTGCATCCACAATTTTTGTTCATGTCTTAGGTACTGACACAGTTTATCATAAAATATAACTAAATACTGTCATCCATTTTTAAATATATTATGTTTTTGATGTTGTTTAGTTTAATAACTCTATAGCAGTCAAGCGTTGGTGACCTAGTGGTTAGCATAGCTGCCTTCCAAGCAGCTGGCCTGAATTTGCTTCCCGGTCAACACTTTGACATATGAAAAAAAAAAAAACTCTATAGCAATTTAGTTATCTAAACATGTTGTTCTGCATAAAATTACAGTTTATTTCTTATAAATATTTATAACAATAAAAAACATTACAATACTAAATAAATATAAACAGTGAGGATTGCCAATTCCTCTACAAGCTTTATGATAAATGCTTAGCCAGAGCCAGCACTTAAAATATCTCTGTCAGGAACCCCTCCCTAAACCCCTGACCATGGTTTCGTGCTTTGGCACTCCTCAGAGAGGTGTCAGGGTAGGTTCAGACACTAGATCTAAAAATACCAACCCAAAGCTAAGCACTTAGCTAAAAGTTACTAAATAAATATATTACAAAATGTAATTGTAACAACATATAAACTAAATAATCAAAACTTTAGTTTTCAATAATTGTTAATAAGCAAAAACTTACCTTAATGTAATAATTTATACCATAAACATTTTGAGTGCGATATGAAAGGGCAACAAATTGCTCATACTTTTTATCAGCCCTCCATTCTGTAAATGATCACATCTAAAAAACACAACAAATAATTTTTATAAAGTTTTTTTTTAAAGGTAGATAATTTTAGTCATGTGACATTCAAGCATTTTAATAGCAAGGTAAACATTATTACTTGCATTCCAGTGATTAAGATTTTCTTTATTTTTTACATTACTCATTTGAGAATTGATTCTGAAATCTTTACCTCTTATATTCAACAATTTTTTATGGTATTAAATCCAGTGATATTTACCCCAAAAATGTACAGACAAAAAATATAATACCTAAATTCTTCTAGTGATGTAAAAATAATTTTTCTATTTGGAAAATGCCTACTTTTTGATGTAACATTATCACATATGGTGCTTTCACAATTTCTTATCAATTTTTTACATATTTATGGCTTGGCACCAATGAACTTTAGTGAACTGAACCATTGATAACTATGTTTCAGCATAGAGCTGGTCCTGACTATGTGATATAGAACAAGTATTATTTAAACCAATATTTAGTTAATAAAATAATTTATGTTTAAATTTTATACAGATGTATACCAGGTAAAATGCAAATATCAAACTAATTATATTTCATTTATATATATGTTGAAACAAAGATTTTCATGGGTTGCATATATAAAATACATATTTTGCGGGTTGATCCATGTTAAAAAATTTTTAAATATTAATATTCCGATGTTTCGACTTGGTCACACAAGTCATCCACCGGGTGATAAAAGGTAGAAAGACGGTTGTAATCACTGATTTGAATAAACATTAAAGTTCCACCAATAGCAAAAATGTTAAATTTAAGAAACATTTTTGCTATTGGTGGAACTTTAATGTTTATTCAAATCAGTGATTGTAGCGCCTCTACAACCATCCTTTTACCTTTTATCACCCAGTGGATGACTTGTGTGACCAAGTTGAAACATTGGAATATTAATATTTAAAATTTTTTTAATACGGATGAATATGCAAAATATGTATTATATATATATATATAATAATAATGCTTCATTTGTGGCATAGCTAATTTGGGATTTACATAACATACGGTATATCTTCTTCAAAAAGCACTCATAATTTTAAAAGCATCCACAGACTGGTAACATAATCAGTCCTGTAGACTGACAATATAATCAGAAATAGTCAATCATTTTGAAGCTAGGATAGTCATGTGATGTTTGAGCATTAAAATATGATCATGCTTTCAACTCAGAAGCATAATATTTTGAATCATATTTTTATTGTGATAAATCATGCAAGGAACTATGTCATTAAGCATTCTATAATATTTGTTCAAGTAAAGATATTCATAAATAAATAGTTGAAATGCATTTCCAAACTGGTATGGGTTCAAATTACATTACTAATCCCAGAAGATTATTATCACTGCATTTACCTACATATATGAAAATGGCTATCTTAGGATGACATAGAAGTTATTAGCTTTTTTAAGATAAGGTTCAGTTTTTGTAGATTTAAGAAAATTATATAAAGAAATATTTAAAACAATAAATTCATTGAGATATAATCATAACAATTACATATAATGACAGATTCATAGATCATATTTAATAAAGGTATAAATCAGCAAGTAAGCTTTTATTTAAACTCATTTATAAAACCATGCAAACATTAATGCAAAAATCAAGATAAGTTTAAGATAATTACAACCTCAAAAAAATTTATTTAATTACTTATACTTAAAAAAGTATTTATATAAGAAACAAAGTGGCACACAATCACCATTCTTTATACTTACACAAGTTGTTTTTCACAGAAGCAAAACTCTTCATACAGTAGCATCACTCAGTGCAAGCCAGAGTAATCAATGAATACAGGATGTTTGTGTATAAAATTGCTATCTAGTGCCGATTCATCTGATATCCCAGACTAGTTTCTAGCTTGTGGCTTTCATCAGTGAGGAGCCTTGGATCTGAAAGCATTGCACCTAGATCTTAGAAATTAAAGCAAGCCTCCAGAAGCCACCTTTTACTTTTTTAGCTAACTGTAAAGCCTTGGGTCCAAAATAAAAACAAACACAATAATGTTTTCAAGCTAAGCTTATTAGCTTGTATAGTTGTATAGATCTAAATTCAATTCAGTATCCATACTTTTTGGTGTCTTTGGTTCTATAATAAGCACACTCACCATAATCCTATTGGAAAGGATTGGTATTAAACCAGAAAACATCACATGATCATTGTTATTTATGCTTACACAAGTTGTCTTTCACAGAGGGAAAACTCTCCACACAGTAGCACCACTCAGTGCAAGCCAGAGTAATCAATTAATGCAGAAAGGTTTATGCATAAAATCCTTATCTAGTCATGAAAGCCACAAGATATAAGCTAGTCTGGGGATATTATATCAGTAGACAGTAGATAGGGATTTTATGCAAAAACCTTCCATCCATTGCTTACTCTGACTTGCACTAAGTGGCACTACTATATGGAGAGTTTTGCTTCTGTATAAAACGGCTTTTGTAAATATAAAGAATGATGATCATGTGATGTTTGATGTTTTAATACCAATCCTGCTCAATAGAATCATGGTGACTGTGATTGTCAGAGAATCAAAGACACCAAAAAGTATTGATACTGAACAACTATATAAGCTAATGATATTAGTGAGCTTAGTTTGAAAACAGTAGTGTTTTCATTTTAGACACAAAGCTTTATTGTTAGCTAAAAAAGTAAAAGGTGGTTGCTAGAGGGTTGCATTCGATCCTAAGATCTAGGTGCAGTGCTCTCAAACCCAAAGCTCCTCACTGATGAATGCCACAAAGTAAAAACTAGTCTGGAGTTTTTGAATGAGTAGACACTAGATAGGCATTTTATGCACAAACATTTCTGCATTTCACTGATTACTCTGGCTTGCACTGAGTGGTACTACTGTGAAGATTTTTGTCTCTGTGAAGACACAAAATGTTTTATCATCAAGAGATTTTTCATTAAATATTATTAATTGAAATTTAAATGTCAATTAATCCTTGGGTAAAGTGATGAAATACATATTATTTGATATTAATTTATATATATACATCAGTATTATGTCCGTATTGACTTATGTATATATACATGAGTATTAGTATAACCTCCAATATTATCATTAATGCTTGAATTAATAGAATATGAAAGTTTATATGCTAAATAAAAAAAAAAGAATACATAATTTGGATTAAGGCTTGGGAGTGACATAAAATATATAAATAAAATTGAATAATAAGAGTAAAAATGATTAATAATAAAATCATTGATTTGGGTAATTTAATGAGCAGATAGAAAAAGCAAATTATAAAAGAGATGATGGGCAAATGCACCCTTCAACACAGGTATAGTTTTGATATGGTAGAATGCATTGTGAATGTGAGAATTGTTCACTGTTCAATAAAAATAATAGTAATAAAAATGGAGTATAAAATTAATAACATTTGTTGTTAATTTTAGAAGTAATAGAATAAAATAGTGAATGTTAGTGAGATATAGAATCAGGAAAATAATGCAAGGCAAAAAAATGGAAAATAGAACACAAAGTGAAACAAAAATCCTGAAAATAGAATAGGGTACTAGCCATCAAGAAAAAAAGAGAATTGTTCACTGTTCAATAAAAATAATAGTAATAAAAATGGAGTATAAAATTAATAACATTTGTTGTTAATTTTAGAAGTAATAGAATAAAATAGTTAATGTTAGTGAGATATAGAATCAGGAAAATAATGCAAGGCAAAAAAATGGAAAATAGAACACAAAGTGAAACAAAAATCCTGAAAATAGAATAGGGTACTAGCCATCAAGAAAAAAAATTCTAAATGATTTAAGACTACATGTTAAACAAAATAGAGTTAGAGATGTAATTATAAGGTGAATTCAGAGAATGCTAAATAAAATAAAAGAGAGCACATAATGAAAGAGGTGATTAAAAAACTGAAAACACAATGAAAAATCTAAAAGAAAATACTGAGATCATAGTGAAAATGTTCAAAAAGTATTGAAAATATAAAGAAACTGTTAATAAAAATAAAGATGGTTAGAAAGCAATGGTAACTACATTAAAAGAAAATTAGAAATGACATTTGAAAATCCAAGATATATTACAGGGTGCAAACAGAAACTGAAAGATAAATTTAGTCAAATAAAAAATATATGAAAAGAACAAGTGGGAAAAAAGAGAAGCTTGAAAGCATAAAAAATCATATGCATATAATAACCACAAATTGAAAAGAAAAAAAAAACAAAATCAAGAAACCATATTAAATGTTCAGTAGAATGTAAAGTCAAATAAAGAAAATACATTAAGTATTCAGAAAAATGTAAAGGAAAATCAAGAAGCTACACTAAATGTACAAGAGATCATAAAGGAACTAATACTAATAATGAATAAGTTATAGATTAAAGATAAGAAGATTGAACTTTGTTATACATAATAAAATACATAGCACAAGACAGACTGACAAAGCTCAATTTAAAACCTATCAAAGAAAGTAATATGGCTATATCTTGCAACCATTCAACACATTTTAAATATTATAAAGAAGCATTATTAGGCAGTTATTGGACTGATGATTGTCTAGGTAGATTATGTGCCAACAGTTTCAAGAAAGCTACAAATCTGGTGAAATATATACTTTCTTCAGAAGACTTGTGACCTGATTAATAATCCTAACATCCCATTTATTGATTAAAGAAAAGATCACCTAAATAATAAGAAGAAATTTGACCTTTAAAGTGGAATAGAATCTAAATTTGTATTGATTCCTGACTCATTATAACTATACATGAGCTACTAAATACACTGGATTTAAACTGTCAACCAAAAAAGAAGTTTTCTATCATAAAAAAATGGATTGAATCAAAATTTTAAACAACTCAATAATAGTAGAAGTGAAATAAATATTGGGTATAAGAATGCAAATGACACTAATATGTTCTGTCCATATAAATAAAAGAGAAAAAAGTGATATAAAGAAAATGTGAATAATGACACATACACAAAGTTACCCAAAGTAAGATATGCCCAATAAATTAACAGAGCGATCATAACATTATTTTACTAGTACTGATATAGATAAAAGTAGTAATAGATCTAGAAAATGGAGGGAAGAAAATTGTGTTCAACATAAAACAGTGATAAAAGAATGATGGAAATAATTATCAAAGGATGAGATACTACTGAAAAATCTCTTAGACAGATATAATAGTTGATTATTAGAAGAATGATAAGAAAGACTTCCATTTTAATGGTTCTTTAGGGATGAATAATTTCAGAAAATACTTTATGTATAATGAAAAACATAATACATAAATAAATACATTGTCTAAAATTAATATTAAAGAAAGACAAACCCTGAAAGGAGAGTATTCATTATAAATATCATTCCATCTGTAAAGTGCATGTGCTGTGGTTTAAGCTACATTGTTATAATATTTTAATTTGCAAAGCACAGATAGTTGAAAATTGAAATAAATTGAGATACTGCAGAACCGCACTGCACTTGTTAAAATACGTATATGACAGACAATCAGAATGTCATGATAGCCATCTAAACAACAATCAAATCCAAACACACAACAAAGATTTTATGAAAAAAGGGCAGCCACACCCCTATCTCAACTATTCTTTCTATATATCTAAGCCAGTCGTAAGTATCCAGATTTGAAAGTTCGAAACCTTAAACATCTTCACAAACAACTCACTGAGTTTAAATCGTAAACATACAACACAAAATCCCATGATTCACTACACAGCAGTCCTTAGAATACATAACAAGCAGTAAAGTATGTAAATAATATTTTAATTTGCGAAGTGCAGATAGTTGAAAAGTGAAATAAATTAAGATACTGCAGAACCTCACTGCACTCATTAAAATATGTATATGACAGCCAATCAGAATGTCATGATAGATATCTAAACGATAATCAAATCCAAACACACAACAAAGATTTTACTTACACTATAATAAATCCATAAAAATATGTAATATAAATAAACATAATTTAAATAATATAATTTTATTTATTGTTTTATTATAAAATTAATATCTGATATTATTAAATAAAATTAGTAGTGTAATTATTTAATATTTTATTAAATATTTGTGTCACTACTTTTGTACATTTATTATGTCTAACAATGTCTTCTGCTATCTAAGTAACTAGCACTATCTAATAAAAAAATTGGACATGCATATGGATACATAATGGTTTTAAAATTATGTAGATAGAATTTTGGTGATAATAGATTTATAAAGTGTCTCCATAGCATTTTTTAAAATCAGTTTAAAAATCACATAATTTATTAATATGATATGGCCAGTACTTATGTGATCATATCATGAATTAATGAGCTCGCTTCATAATCTCACTATTCAACACACATTTTAATAGCATTTAACATGTTCATCATTATTTTCAAATATTATCAATTCACTGCAGAACAAGATTTTCCAAATTTAATCCAGTATCTCTGATTTCTAATCTGTGTTCTCCATATCACATCAGCAAATTTCCTTATTTCACCTAGCCATCTCACAGGTGGTCGCTTTCTAAGTCTTTTATAATCTATTGGAATCCAGTTTTAGATTTCAACTGCCCATCTATTATCATATTTTCTAGCAACATGTCCAGTGCAGCTTCCCTTCAGTTCTTTAATTCTTTCAATGATGCCAGGAATATATGTTTGTTCTTTCACCCATATAGTTCAGTTTTCACACTCTTCTTATTACACCTTACATATATTGCTCAATACTTTGGTGAGGGTTCTGAAGACTTTGTATTACTCTTCTGTCAAATATCTAGATTTGACATTCTTAAATAACAGCAAAACATTTTATTAAAAATCTTCCTTTCAAACTGTAGGCATATTTCCTTTTCAGATTAAGTAATTTTTACCAGAAGAATTTCATCAAAAATGAATTCTATTATAAATTTCAATTATTATGTTTCTCTCTGCATTAATAATGTGACCAAAGTATTTGTAGTTGTTAATTTCTTTTAATTCATTATTATAAATCTTTATTTTTACCTTTAAAAAAATACATTGAACATTGCTTTACATTTGTTAGCATTTAACTTTAGTCCTAATTTTTACTTTCATCTGACAATTCTTGCTGTATTCTCTGAAATTCTGAAGAATTATTTGCAAAAATAATTACATTATCTGCAACATCTAGAAGACTTAAATAATTTCCATTTACATTTAACTCCTTAGATTCCTATTTTAATCCAGAAAATTATTTTTGTAAAATTGCTATAAAAATTTTGGTATTTTGAAATCACCTAACCATATCCTTCTCAATTTAATCGTCTTGGTATAATTACATAATTTTAATTATGACAGTTGCATTTAATATATGTCTGTTTAATCATATAGCAATTATTTATGTGCATGTGACAAACATTTCTAGTCGTTAATGATGTTTAGTATTAGATTTTATTATATATACAATATTTAAATCAAATTATAATTGATTCTGCTTCTTTATATTATTTGGCTTCTAATTGACTAATTGCATTTCAGATACAAATAATAATTTCTTATCACATGATTTATTTTGATTTATGCTGATTATTTACTACTTGAATTTTCATTTTCATTTAGGATTACATATATACATTGTAACCTTACAATATCACTGTAATCCGGCTATTATATTTAAAGCTCTGTAAAAATTTATTGGCTTTAATTTTTATCATTAAGCAAGTATATTCATGCTGTCGTTAGTTGTATAACATCCTATATAATCAATATCATGTTTAATAATCTCTCAACCTAATATTTATGAGAAAATATATAGTTTTATAAAGCATTTTTGAATGACTTGCTAAGCTTGTATAAAATATTTGCATATATATTTTGTATGTATCCTTGAAAAGTAACAAAGATATCAAATGGTATAAACAGATAGAACTGCTCATACACATAAAACAACTAATTTTATACAGAAATATAAGAATGGAATTATAAATCAAAAATTCCAACACTAAATATTGTAATGTAAAACAATTATATTATGATTATATTTTTATTTATATGTAGAATAAACATTTTTTATATTTTGTGTGCACGTGTGTGTTTGTGGAAGCGAACATATTTTGATTTAGTAAAATTAATTGGGTTAGTTTATTAAAATATTTATTAAATAATAAATTACTTATTTAAGAGTCAATTTAAATTTAATTGGAATAAAGATCTGAAAATTTTATAGTTATATGATTTATTTATTTTAAATAAATATTTGTAATATTATTTTTAAACCCGGAAGTAAAGATTAGGCAATCGAAACATTGATATTTTATTTTTTTTCTCTTCATTTTCAACTCACTGTTAAGTTTCACCATATTGATTCAACTATCACATGATCACTATCTCTTATACTAGCACGAGCCCTCTGGCATTCATTGATTACTCTGGTAAGCAAAGGGTGGCACTACTGTATGGAGAGTTTTGCTGATTCAAACATCTCAGCATGTAGCATTTTGCCCAATGATAACCATGATAATCTCTTCCAATATTTCATGGACAAATGAAGAAACCTCAATGTATAATGGAAAATACTCTGTAATCCAGACATCATGTATAAAATCTGAAATTTGAAAAATCCATTGTTTTCACAAATTTCTATTGCATGCAGGACCTAAAGAGGTTCAAATTTTAATGTAGCCTTTTTATTTGCCATTTTTATGCTGATCAGTGAGATAGATAGCTAGGCAGTTGTCTTTGCTGGTTCCAAAATTACTTCTTGACATCATTTCTAGGAGAAAGATGAATAACACCAAATAAACAAGAAAGTATCATTAATTAACAAATTAATTCTTTATTTCAAAAAATCTCATTTATTACAGTCAACTGTTAGTGGAAAAATGGATAAATTGACTTATGAAATGCTATCTTACAACTTCAACCATAGATCACTGATTTTTTTCAATTGGAAGTAATGGTAAATAGCTGATATATTTTGGAAAATTAATTTCAAATAATTTGCTAATGTTTATTTTCAAAAATATGGTAAAATAATTGTTCTTTTACTTCAAGAAATTTGCATATACATCTCAAGATGTGAACTTATCTCATCTTTAATTGTGTAAGAAAAACCTCAAATATGCCTCCATATAAACTTGTCACTTAGAGAAACAAACTTTGATTCAAAAGGTAATAAAAGTTGTTTTGTTGTGGATGATAAACTATTTGCTTTATCAGAAATATGATCAGAATTACTGGGATCATGGATTAAAGATCTAGAAATGGAAAAATTAATTATATATCTCAGTTAAAAAAAATAATGAACACTAGTTTTTTTGGATAAAATTATAGCACCTGTTTAAATGAATTAAATCACCACTTGGAATAAACTACAAATTTGTATGGCACTGCTTAAGAAATTGCATTAGAGATTATCAATGCTAACTATTTAAATAACATTCAATGGATAATTCTAAAAAAAATTATGAAGTTTCAACTAATTTTAATTGAAAAACTTTTTCCAGTTTTCTTTACATTATTTCTACAATATGCAATTCTTACAATATATAAAACAATACACATGCTAATTTTCTAAATATTATAGATACTCAGAGAAACTTCAAATTGGCATAGACTTTGTAAACATTATACTAGTTGCTCAATTAATGTAATATACGTCAGAAAAAAATATAATTGTAGCCTATGGTCTCGGTTGATAAAAATTTCATTTCAAATTTCTTGATTTTTAACATATGTAGAGAAATTGTACAAGGCTACCTCTGTCTTTGAAACTTCCTCATATTAAGATCTAGAATCTCTTGCAATTGATGATGATGATAACATAATGTCAAAGCTATCATCTATATAAAATTGACTAAATCTTTAATCACCAAGTTTTACGTCAATACAGGATTGCTGATTTTAATCACAAAATTATTATATAATAAATAGGTTGACTGACCTTATATTAGGTATAAATAAATAAGAAGGTAGATCATTTTATATTTACCTAAAATATGCACTATATCTCTTTTGTGAAAGACTTCTACATATTTTTCTGACCTTTCAAAGATGTTTTTGGATATATCTAGGTTAATGATGTTGTAGTGAAGAAAATACTGAGTAGATTGAAGAAAGTCATTAAAAATATTAATTCACAACCAAGATAACATTCATAGTTGTTCATTACTGTCTTATTTTTTATTTACTCTGGGAAAATATATTTTTTAATATTATAAAACATTTTTCTAATTCCTTATTTGGAATCCATCTTGAGCTCTTATTCTTTCTTCATCATCTTAAATATGAATACTTAAGCAAATTTTAAATATTTCCAACATGATTATAATAGACCAGGAGAAATTCTCCTTTCCTAACCAAGTAGGAAATACACTAGAATCATTTCTGTCCATTATAGATAAGCAATCATTTAACATCTGTTTATAGTGGTGTAGTTTATCACAGACAAAAAAAGTGGCCATCTTCATGGAACACATTTGACACTACCATTTCAATACTAGTATAAAATTTTTCATATTTTTTAATATTGAGACAATAGGCTTTAATGAGTCTTTTGTCTAATAGGTAACTGTTGTTTAAATTATCAGAAATATTCAAATGGTTTATCTTCCAAATTCAATTTCAATGTCATTATTACTAACAAAAGGAGAGAAGCATTGCCTCCCCCCCCCCCCGATGTATTTGGTATGCCAATTGTCAGTGAATCTTCCAAAATAAATATTTTGCCTCAATTAAACTTCTATACTCATTGGTGGTGGTAGGGAGGGGGGGTATAGTACTGAATGCAATGTTTACTGTTTTTGTGTGTTTTAAAATATGTAACAAAATATTAAAATTAATTGTATCATTTAAAAATTGCACATATGTTACAGTTAAATTTATGTGACATTTATCCATTTTTTATTTATAAGATGCATACTGCATGATATTTATTTTTATATAGTTACAGTATTATGAACAAATTTGGTTTTAGCATAAAAAATTAACTAAAAAATAAATAAATTAGAAAATCGTTGATAGATCAAATTACCTTATATTATGTACATATTGTTGGCAAGGAATTCCTTTGTTTTAATATGAAACTAAATATAATAACTGAAATACAGGCTTATTATATACCTGTATCAATATATGTAATATATAGGGAATATGAGCACAGGCTTTTGCACGACCCACCACTCACCATTCTATCTCATACCTGATACACTTGAACACATATGTCGAAAAGATAAATAATCACCAATATACGTATTTCATGCTAAACCAGCAATCATCAGTTGATCCAGATTATCATCTCTACACATATATGCAACAAATGCTCAGGATGGACGATTGAAGAGTTGGAGAGTGGAATGGATTGAGGCCTGTCCGTTAAAGTATGAAGATTGGCTACCTTAATATATATCTGAGCACTTATTGCATATATGTGTGGAGATGATAATCTGAACCAACTGATGATTGCTGGTTTAGCATGAAATACATATATTGGTGATTATCTTTTCGGCATATGTGTTCAAGTGTATCAGTGCTATGAGATAGAGCGATGAAACTAAATATAGTTTTGGATTTTTAAATTAGGCAAAACAAAAGATCAATTAAGGAACTCATTTCGTTTTCACAGCTACAGGTAGCCAATGAGAAAAAATGATTTCTAGTTGAAGAATGATAACAGAAATCTTGGAAGGCAAGTAAAATAAATTGTTTGGATCAATTTTGATGTTCGAATTTTAGTCCCCTACATTTCGCTCAGAGGAATACTTTTAAAATATGTTATTAATAAGCAATTTTTTAAAAAGTCAATTATAAATATATACACACAGGAAACAACATGTAAATTTAAATTAATAAAAATATTTGTTGAAAATAACTTATAAAATGAAATGTTTTACCTCAGCAACCATCTTTTTTATGGTATCATTCGCTACATGTTCCTCATTGTTTGTACTTTCACAGACCAGGAATACGCTAAAACAAAATAAAATCACGATAAACATGGATATCTTTCGGAAAATCAAGAGCGCAATATAACTAAATTAAATTGCGGAATGATGGAAAAAAATATTTTCTTTGTATTTATGGGATTTATTTGACACATGATTAAGTCATTCAAGATTTTTAAAAAAATCATAGTCTCAATGCCCGTAGGAGTGTAATCCCCCCCCCCTTCGAGCAATGAAAGTCCAAGTTCTCTTATATATATATTTAATATAGTAACATTTGATCAATCAAATTATCATGTGATTTACCTATTTATTAACTGGATGAACAGCTAGATAATCTATAAACCAATAGCCAAAAACACACACATAAAAGTCCTGAAGTTACTTATGATTTACACTATTCCCAAAAGGGCGCTAAAAGCAATGAACTTTTTATATAAAGGTCAACCAATCTTGAAAATACATAAAATAATGAATAATAAATTTTTCGTACATTAAGAAAATAGGAACGATTTTTTAATTCCAAAAATAAAAAAAACTATTGATCAATACTAATTTTACTGTTAAAATTCTGTACGTCTATCTAAATTATCAACAAACCATAAATAGCTATATGAAAATTATATATATATAAAGTATTGTATAAAATTAATTTAAATAAATTGGAAATATTTGTAATTTTTATAGGATAAAAGCGTTATAAAAACTGCAAATGCCTCAGAACTATGTCTACGCTTTACATTTACAAGACTTTTATTGTTATGAATTATATGATTTTTTTTTTTAATTAAAAGAATATAAAAATATGATAGAACATCAGTAAGTATGAGCAGTTTTATTCGACACTTTAAAGATATTGCCTTTGCGAAAAAAATTTACAAGGACGTGTAATTTCAACCTTTCATTTTTTTGCTATTTCTAAGTAGGAATCGTGTATAAAAACTCATATTTTCTTTTCTATTTTGATTAACATTTTAAAATTTCGCTACGACTGGTTCTTATTATAGATTATTCATATACTAACAAATGCACAATCCTCTACTTTTTTTCCCCAAAAACTTTATTTTCTTATATTAATAATGAACATATATATATATTTATGTTATACAAACTCCAACGTTTCAACTGTTTTATATTCTTACATTCATTTTCAAGAATCTACAACAACAAAAAATACATATTTATAAATAAAACCTTAATTACATAAAACTTTCTTTAATAAACATCACATGATCACTATTTCTTATGCTTGCTCTTGAGTGGCAATACGTATAGAAAGTTTTGCCTGTTTTAATAAAACTTTCTTCTTATATCAACATAAACGTTAAAAAAAAAACATAATAATTATACATAATTATATTTAACTTACTTCTTCCTCTACTTTTTATTATTACATTTCCTTCTTTACATTATTTAATAACAAGGTTTATAAAAACATCTAAGAAACTTTTTGTGCCAGTTTTAAACCAACACTAATTGCAAATTACTTCACCCTTTAAATCTTTATCTAAAAACCCATCTCAAAAACCACAATCCTTATCTATACCTTTAAATGTATTTAAAACAAATATAAACTTTTTAAAAAAAAACTTAAACAATTTACTTAACTATATTTATTTTGTTATATAGTACATAGTTAAAAAAAGAAAAAAAATACTGAAATAATACTGCTTCATAGATAATTTTTAGTAGATTGTTTATTTTATAAGCGTACAAATTTAAAAAAGTAATAAAAAATGTTGATGTGATGTGATGCGATGCAGCTGTGACTTCTTCTTAAACGGAGTCCGGAATCTTTCAGCAACTATGTCCAGAAAAATATGTTAGCCACTTTACCTTCACTTTCCATTCCCACCCTAAGTTTTGCGTTAACCTGCTCCATCTCATTTCCACAACATAATTTTTGTCAACTCTATGGCCTTTATATCTAAATCCCCCTTATCTTTTTTCCAAACCCAGCATAAAAACCAATAACCCACTTTCTGTATAATCACTTTGTTTATTTATTCTCTCATAACTTCTTTATTTGTACCCTTTCTGCTTTCAAGCATTTACGTTAAATTAACAGATGCCTAATATTTTCTATGCCTTCCTTACACAATTTGCAGACTAAATCACCCATATTTTTCCATTTACATGTATATTCTCTTGCTGCTAAAGACCCGTTCGAGCCTTAAACAATAACCTACTTTCCTTGCTATTATGATAAATTAGCTGGCACCCAATGTTCTGTTTACTTCTATATATATTTAAACTATTTTTACTCTCAATACTAGTTCTTCATCTCTCCAACTCCCTATTCTTTATTAATGCATCTATTCTTTTATCCATTCCTTACCACTATAACACTCAACCATCCTCCTAACACAATCATCCCACCTTTTGTTCAAGTATACTGATTTAAATTTTTTATCCAACTCTTTTGCATACCATATTACCTTTCTGACCCATCTTCTTGCCTGCCCTTTACTCATAACCCAATTAAGTACTATTTTAGCTATTCTTTTATTATCCATAAAGTGCACATTTTTATTTTACTTTTTTGCATAAATATATGTTTAATTTATTGTGCACTCTGGTTCTCTCAGTGCATGTTTATAATAATAATTATTTAAAAAAACATTCGTTATGACTATTTTATAGCAACAGTATAACATAACTTATTGCCGAATAATTAATTACAAACTTGACATTAAAACAGGCTTAAAACTCCATACAGTAGTGCCATTCAGTGCAAGCCAGAGTTATCAATGGATGCCAGAAGGCTTGTGCATAAAATCCCTATCTAGTGCTACTCATCCAATATCCCCAGACTAGTTTTTAGCTTGTGGCTTTTGTCAGTGATGAGCTTTGGATCTGAGAACCCTGCATCTAGATCTTAGATTTTAAGCCTGTTTAAATAACAGTTATGAGCGAGCATAAGAAATGGTGATCATGTGATGTTTAGTGGTTTAAAGCTGATATTACTCTTAAGACAACCAGATTTTAATTGTCAAAATAAGTGATGCCACATACTCAGACCATAAAATATTTTGGTATTTCATATGTATAATGCCTATAATATATTGTTTATAATTTATATTTATGTAAGATTGCTAGACATTTATAATTATATAAAATTATTTTATATATATATAACTAATATTAATTACATGATCACCATTTCTTATGTTTGCTTATAACTATTAATAAAACAGGTAAAACTCTCTATATGTATTGCCACTCAGTATAAGCCAGAGTAATCAATGGAAGGCTTGTGCATAAAATCCCCATCTAGTGCATACTCATCCAATATCCCCAGACTAGTTTCTGGCTTGTGACCGTTGTCAGTGAGGACCCTTGGATCTGAGAGCACTGCACCTAGATCTTAGGATCTAATGCAACCCTCCAGCAGCCACTTTTTATTTCTACTTAATTACAAAACTATAAGACCTACATCAAAAACACCTCAATATTTTCAATCCAAGCTCATTAGCTTATATAGTTATATAGGTCTGAACTCAGTTCAGTATCTATACATTTTGGTGCCTTTGGTTCTTTAATAGCCATAGTCATCACTATCCTATTATGCAGAATTGGTTTTAAGCCAATAAATATTACATGATCACCATTTCTTATGCTTCCTTATAACTGTTATTAAAACAGGCAAAACTCTCTATACATATTGCCACTCAGTACAAACCAGATTAATCAATGGATGCCAGGAGGCTTGTGCATAAAATTCTCATCTAGTATCTACTCATCCAATATCCCCAGATTAGTTTTTGGCTTGTAGCCTTCACCAGTGAGGAGCCTTGACTCTGAGAACACTGCATCTAGATCTATCTAATGCAACCCTCCAGCAGACACCTTTTGTCTCTACTTAACTACAAATCTATGAGTCTTACATTGAAAACACCATTAATATTTTCAATCCAAGTGCATTAGCTTGGCCACAAGCCAGAAACTAGTCTGGGGATTTTGGATGAATAGACACTAGATGGGAGATTTTATGCACAAGCCTTCTGGCATCCATTGCTTACTCTGGTTTGTACTGAGTGGCAATACATATAGAAAGTTTTGCCTGTTTTAATAACAGTTATAAGAAAAAATAAGGAATGGTGATTATGTGATGTTTATTGGCTTAAAACCAATCCTGCACAATAGGATGGTGGTGTCTATGGTTATTAAAAAACCAAAGATTCCAAAATGTATAGATATTGAACTGAGTTCAGACCTATATGATTATATAAGCTAATGAGCTTGGCTTGAAAATATTATGGTGTTTTCAATTTCTCATAGTTTTGTACTTAAGTAGAGATAAAAATTGGCTGCTGGAGGGTTCTAAGATCTAGGTGCAGTGATCTCAGATCCAAGGCTAATCACTGATGAAGACCACAATCCAGAAACTAGTCTGGAGATATTGGATGAGTATGAGAATTTTATGCACAAGCCTTCTGGCATTCATTGATTACTCTCGCTTGTACTGAGTGGCAATACATATAGAGAGTTTTGCCTGTTTTATAACTAATATTGTTTATTCCATAACCAGAGCAATTCTTCATTACTAAGAGATTACCTTATGGTAATTAATTCAAATGAGAGACATTACTGGCTTTTGTCTTTATCATTGAGACTAAGGATTCAAAGCAGATAATAATACACTACTACCTTGTAATCACTGATTGGTCACTATAAGTGGGAATAAAAAGATGTTCTTGTTTTATTATGCATTGCATAAAGTAGAACTAAAAATGATTTATTATTTATAATAAGCAACATAAAGAACATAATTAAAACTTTTGCTCTGTAGCTATTGGTGCAGAAAAAAGTTTGCCATTAATCAAAAAAAGGCTCGTTAATTTCTCTTTGCAAACATAAAAGAACTAAGCACAGAGATTATTCCTAATGTCCATTCCACATGTTCCTGTTGCTACAGATATTATTACTATGTAATTATTCTTATGATAAATGAACATGGATTGGCTGTTTATCAAAATGCATCAGCCAGCATGTTGAGATCATTTTATTTTTTTTACTCCTGAGTTTAAGACCAAGATGCATCATAGTTATCATTCTCAGTTTGTAAGTTTTATTGAAAATAAGATTATGGGTATTCTGTGTGCATATATTATGTCTGCATAATGTTTTGCTCATTCAGTAGCAACGTATACACCAATAAATAAATTTTAAAATGTTTACTATAAATATATATAATAACAATTATATACAATAGCTTTAAATACAGAGGTTCATCTCCATTGCAATTGGCAAATTTTAGTTATTCATGTACAATTAGTGCTTGGGAAGAAATGCTGAGATTCCCCTTTTAAACCCAAGACCTTTTGCCTACATGTGGCTTGACTTGTGCAGGTACAATGATATCAGTAACTTTCAGCTCCAAGATTCTGCATGCTCATGGCATTGTATCAAATAGTGTACAATGAGTTTACTATCATAATCTCTGCTAGTTCTTTGATTGCTTTCTCAAATGGATTTCCAATGTATAGCCAGATTCCCTTAATAAAAGCAATCTGATTTATTTATCTAGCTGTTTGTAACAATGGCAAGTTACTTTCATTGTCATTTCATTGATTTGCTGTATTGTATGTTCCATCTGTGTTTGATAATACTGCAGTTTATATAAGTTTATTATTTGCATATAAGATAGAATTAAAGTGAGTTTACAACATCATTCTTCTGTCCCAACTGGCAATAGTTAGTTGTGAACTTAGTAACTGTTTAGGTTGTTTTTGCTTTTTTTGGTTTTCTTTTACCATGTTATCTGTTTTTCTTCATCAGGTTTTGTCTCATCATTATCATTAAGATTAGTTTTTATATCTGGCCTTAATTGACCCATGTGCCTGTAGAACATTTATTATTGATCTCAAGTATGGGGAACCAACTACATTCAGGATTTGTATTTATAACTATTACTGGAACTTAATTAGTGATCATAATAAACATGTGACACTTTTAGTTATCAGTTTTTTTAAAAAAACAAAAATGTAAACAACTCATAAAAGTGGATCATGTGATCATTATACTATAATGCTCTGGTCATTCAATAATAACACAATAAATGTTAAAATTTTATTGCAGATATTTAAAATAATAAGATATATATTGTGCCCATGTATTTGTCACAGTTATTTTAAGTAGAGCTTAAAATAAGGCTAGTTTTTTTTAAAAAATTAAATTTATAATGGTTTATACTATTTTATATTGATTTTATAAGGAGAATAGGTTTAAGCTCACTAAATAGGAAGTTTAAAAAAGATTTTAAATATTTTAAAGTTATTTTAGTGTAATTTAAATAATAAAAGCAAAATAATGTATATCATTCAGAAATAAAATTAATTTATGTTTATTATATTATAATAATAAAACAATAGTTTAATTCCAGCAATAAATATTATATAATGTATTTAATTAATGTTTTAAATAATTATTTATTTAAATTATTATTTAAATAATAAATAATTAAATATTATTCTAGAAGGTTCTGAAAGTGTCACATGCCTTAAAGGTGTATGTGTTAGTATGTGAGCTTTCATGTTTGTAAACAAAAATATTGATTTCTAGTCTTGTTAGTAAAATTAGAAACACTAAATGTTGCAAATTAATATTTGTATACTTTACTACTTAAAAGTAAAAATTAAAGTTATTATATTATTTAAATAACATTTTTTGCTTTAAAATTAATATTTCAAATTATTAAAATATATTTAAATTGTTTAATAAGGTATTTAATAGTATAGGGATGTTAAATAATTTTAATATATAATTTAAAATGATGAGTCATAATTTTAAAAAAAAATTTGTAGTGAAAAAATTTAATTTATATGGAAATTAGTATGTGTTAAAAAGTTGGATTAACCAATGAGATTACTGGATAAAATAAGTATAAATAGAGGTGTTCGACCAGTTTAGACAGTGAAAATTTATTATTATTTTATTTAATCTTGTTTTGTTGTCTAATTGGATCTTGTTTAAAGGTGTAATTTTTTTTATAAAATTATTATTTTTAGTTAAAAGTTTAAAGTATAATTTTAAATAACTATGCTAAAATAATATCTGAATAAGCTAGTTTTTTCCTATCAGCAACATTTCATTCAAAACTTGATAAAAAAGAATGATAATTTTATGGAAGCCAATAGTGGTCATCAAAATGTCAGTAAAATGTGTACAAAAACCGTGAGAAATTTAACCATATGACCAGAGGAGATTTAAAGATGGTAAAAATTTTGAATTTAATATGTTTAGTATGTTTGGAATGAAAAAACATTTATCTCTAATAACTTTGATAAATTCTAATAATTATAAACTGTCAAGAAAGTTTAACCTTATAAGTATGACAAGAATATTTGTTAAAAATTATTCAAACAGTTTTATGAATTTTAAAAGAAAGAAAAAAAGGACAAATTAATATTATGCACTTGAATTGAAATATTTATGAAAAAATATGAAATGTGGATGTATTTTATCATTTATGAATGCAGATAAAATATTTTATTACTAGTTTATCTTAAAAGAGCAATTTGAGTGGATTAGATATCTAAAAGTAATGCATAGTAAGATTGAGAGAAAATGACTTTTGAACTTAATATTTTAGACAAAGATTTACTTATTATAAAAAAAACTGATGGATGAACTCCAAATTTAAATGATTTTTATTCAAAACTAGATGGACTGTAATATGATTTTTGAAGATTATTATTATGTTATAAAATATTGCCTGGATGGAGAAGCTGTATAATTTTATATAAAAATGATTGATTAAGATGTGCACATGAGCAAAAAATATTTGAATTTTTAAAAAGTACTTATCTTTAATAAATGCAAATATATATGTTTATTTTTTGAGGAAAATAAGGATGAAAGTTGTCTACTAAAAAATTAACAAATGCATAAATCTTATTCTATAAAATGCTTGATAAATGCTTATTAATGAAAAATATTAATATCACTATGTTTTGCTATACAAAAAATCTGGACCAGCATGATATATATATATATATAATAAATAAAGTTTGATATCTGTATTCGTTTCACAATATATGTAATATACAAATCAATATATATATCAAAATACAGTACAATTTATATAAATTATATTCTTTTAGAAGTACTTTCGACTATACACTTTGTAGTCTTTATCAACTATATAACGTTGAATAATCAAAACGAGACAACCCTTAACAATACCCATAGTTCAATTCAGATTTCCCACAATTCTGTTATCTTAACATTTGATGACTGGCGATTCATTAACTTTTGACGATTTCTTGAAATCAACATAGCCTCTTTTATTTTACGTTTATTATGACAACGTTCAATTTGAATAATTTTCATATTTTTATAATCAAATTTAAATCCATATTGACAAGATTTATTATGATCAAATATAACAGATGATGAAGGTTTATTTACATCTGTTCCATATTGATTCTCTTTTTGAATTCTATTATATAAAAGCATATGTTCTTTTATTTTCTTCTCAAATGTACACTTAGATTCACCAATGTATTGTACACCGCTTCCACATATCAATCTATATATAATAGAATTTTGATTAAACTTTGAATTTTAATATAAAAATGGGTGTCTAAATGTTCTCCTGACAAATATTTTAGAAAATGGACTCAGTGGTATATTTATTTAATATGGATGAAAAGCATTTCACTTAGATTTTTTAAGATTCAATTTTGTGATTTATCAGTTATGTTTTGTGATGCTGGGAGGAGAGAAAAGTTTTTATTCAAAACTTCTTCTAGTATCTTAGCAGTGGGAGTGGAAGCAAAATGATAGAAGAATAAAGAAAAAAAAGATTTTAGTAACTTTGAATTTTTTTCTTATTATCTTAGTTTTTAGTGGTAATATTTTTATTATCATTATCTTTAAAAATGTTTAATTGACATCTTCATTAATATATATATATATATATATATTGTTTAGTTTTAAATATTGATATGATTTATTTCCTTTTTAATAAATAAAGAGAAAGATAGGTTTCAGAAATTAACTTTCTGAAAGATAAATAAAATACTTATAGCTTATTTGATGTTGGATGATCAAGAAGAGAATTGAATCTCTGTATATAATTCTAATAATTGTTAGAATTATAGGCAACATATTATATATTTTATATCATATTTTAATAATATTTGTAAATATTTTAATCAATATTTTTTTAATTTTATTACCATATTGTTTGAACATTAAAGCTAAATAAATCATATTTATATGATTATGAATGTATTAATTATTTTATGAATGTAAGGTAAATTTAAGAGAATGCCTTGTGAGTTATCTAAAAGTATTTTAAGTATATTTTATATAAGTGCTTGAATATGCATATATTTTTACAACATGATTATGAGTTGTTAATTTATAATTATGTTGAGATATGGTAATGTGAAAATATTGATCTTTAAATTATATGATGCTATAATAGAAATGAATAGTTGTATGATAATGAAAAATATTTTATTAAAATCATTTGTGCATAAAATGTTTTAAACCATATTGAAGTGGATATTAGATATTTGTTTTAGAAAAGTGGTTCAGAGATTAATTTTGTAGCATGGTTAGTATTTCTTTGTGATGTTAGAAGAATTATTCAGCATGTAGAAGAGAAAGGATAGTGGCTAAGGAAGTAATTATTAAATGAAATACTAGGTACTAGAGATATTAAAGATAATATGTAAATCACATTGTTATAAGTTGATAACTTAATACAGGTAACAATGGACTGTATAGTGATTACATGGACAGTTGCATTCTTTCCACAGTTCAGTAAGAGTTCAGGTAGAAACCATGACTGGAATTTAAGATACATGATAAATATGTGACCTTAAGCAATGTAACCATGCTGTTTAATACTCATCTGAGTTATTATATTCATATCCCTCACTATAATCATATCAATTGCTACTGGTATTACATTGTAAATGATAGTTTTTAAAAATAGTTAGAATAATAACTAAACTCTTGAAATTGGACATTTGGTGAAGGCAGGAGGAAAGATTCTATCACAAATGATGTTGAATTATTTACTGTTTATAATAAAAGAAGAGAAGGAATGATTTGATATTTTTATAAATGTTTGAATGTTAGAGATCATTAAACTCAAGTATTAGTGCATATTTTGGTTGAATTGTGAAAAAGAGTTATGAAAGCATGGTATCTGAATGTTATGATGGATATAAATTACAAGAATGAATAAATAAAGAATGTCAAGCAATATAATTCTTTAATATAATTTAAATTTGCTGTAAGAAGAGTAAACTCATAAAACTGATAAAAGTTATAGGATTATGTTTTTAAATGTTTTAAAAATAATTGATTTTATAAAGTGCTGTAATAACTATATTTTTCGTTATTTAAATTTTACATTGAAATGCTGGAACATATCCAAAAGATAAATAGAAATGCTTTACTGGAATGTAAAAAATGTCTAATAATTTCTTTTAATATTATAGTATGTTCTATGTTGTAGATAAGTGATAACTTTAATTAAATTTTATAGTATTAAGCATTACCTAATTATAGTTATATTTAAATAATATGAAGCACAATATTAATTTAATAAGTACTTCAAGCCCAAAATGGACAAAATAGAAAAAAAAGATGACAAATCAGCTATTAGGATTTGTGTTTCATATGTAAAAGAAACTACAGACAGTGTTGGATGTACATTAAAATGCTATAATGTAAATACAGCATTTTCTACTCACCAAAAGATCAGCAATATAATAACCAAACTTAAGGATTCAATCCCTCATGATTCTCATGGTGTTTATCAAATCTTATGTGAAAATTATAAAGCTTCTTACATAGGTATGAGTAATCATCACAACAGTGTTAGGAGAGATGAACATGCTAAAGCAGTTAAACAACCCTCATCATCATCAGCACTCTCACTCCATACTATAGATTCAGGTCATAAAATTTATTTTTCTAGTACCAGGATCATATCCAGATATGTTAATCTCTACCAGTGCAAAATCAGGAAAGCCACTGAGATACTTAAAAGGTCAGATAGTATCAATAAGCAAGATGATGCATGCAAACTTCCTTCTATTTGGAAAGTTTTTTTTAAAAAAACATTTAATTTAACATTTTTGCTATTGGTGGAACTTAATGTTTTTTCAAATCAGTGATTGTAGTGTCTCTACCACTATTTTTCTACCTTTTATCACCCAGTAGATGACTTGTGTGATCAAGTCAAAACATAGATACATTAATATTTAATTTTTTTAACATGGATGAACCCGCAAAATATGTCTTATATATATATTCAACTGGATCCATTTGGTAGATGATTCAGATTCACTCTACTTGATAGGTTTAACTGGGTTTAAACCTTATTTATCATAATTTTATATTTTTATATTATGAATATTACATGAAGGGACTGGCCCTTCAAGCAGAGCAGAGAATAGCATCAATAACAAATCTATCAATGATACCCACGATCAGACCAAGCTATGCAACACATAGCACGATCACATTTCCAGACCATGGCCCACCATGACTGCTAGATTCATACCCCTACTATCCAAGAACTTTATTTGTTTTGAGGAAAACCTCAGGTACCAGCTATTTACATGAAGCAATTAATGTATGAGGACAGTAGGCCCATAATACAGTGCTCAAAATACCCCATGACTAGCTCAATCAAAAAGTAATACAATAACAATTTGTTGCTTTTGATCGACAAGCATTAAGTTTAAAGATAATTTATTTTATTTATGTACTTATTTTCATGATTTTTAAACTACTTATATGAATCTTAATTAAATAAAACCACTTACCACCACCTCAGGCACACACATATTATAGTAAGATATACAATATAATATAACAAAGAGTATTAAATAATACAAGGCACTTAAAAGCCTGCACATCAATAGTTCTTTATGCCTGCTATAGAGTTATTTTTTTTAAAAATTGACTCTGGAGGCTTTAAAGATTGTAATGGTTACATTAATTAGAAATGGAATTAAGAAAATGTTATTTATTACCTAGGATTTCAGAATGTGGATACTTCTTGCTGTTTGTTGTGAAATTTATTTCCAATAGGATTTTTCTTCTTGCTGGTTGCTGCTTCATGTAAAAATTCTTCCAACTGGTTGTATTCAATGTTTCTATGCTTACTATTCCATGGCACTTATTTGAGACAGTTATGCATAAAATGGTGGATTTTCAATTTGTTAGGAAGACATCACTTTTACTGGTCAAATTGCTGTTTCATTGAAGTCAGGCTGAAGCAAAGCTGTATGATTCCAAGGCTTTTAACACTGCATTGTCAACTAATCAATTGACAGATTGACTAAACTGATTGAAGACTGATTTAATTTGATTGTGATCTCAACTGATTGAATGATGAAAAACTAGACTATTTATGTGATGACCTGTGGCCACTTTGTTAATTGGTTTTTATATCCACCAGCTATATCTGTTGTTGAAATTTCTCCAGTTTTTGAAAACATTCCTTCAATATGATTTTAACCCAGTTGTTTGAGATCTTTTAATTAGTAGCCATTGCAAATTTGTTTTGTGGATTTTGTTTAACTTCCTAGCCATTGCTGAGTGTTTCTTAATTTTTTAACTTTCTTATTTCATTTTATAAACACACACATTTATAACTTGTTATTTATGCATGTGTATATTTTATTCTAATAAATAATTTAAATGAAAAGAGATTTTCTTTTTTCTTTTAGTTTTAAGATTTCCTTTCTTTTTCTTTAACTTAAATAAAAAGAGAGTATCTTATAGTTTAAATTGTTATACCTTTTGTTCTAAATTAATTTCTCTCCCCCTTCCAATTACTCCTTAATACATAAAACTATGAATTAATTGATTTTTAGAAAACTGTTTAAAAAAACTCTTTAAACTTCTTTTCTTTATACTTGTCATCAAGTTGAAGTCAAAATTAGTCAAGGCGTATAAGATAAGATCTTATCTTATTATTTCTTTGAATGGATTTGAGGAATAAGTCCTTAATTCATAAGTATTCAAAAGAAAATGAACCGCTTACAAAAGCGGCCATTAGTGAACGTAAAAATATTTTTAAAATGCCTAAAAATAAATCATCCATTCAATCTAAAAGTAAAGGTCAGCATAAATCATTAAAATCCAAACCAGATATTCTGATCTCTAAAAAAAAAAAGCAATAATTTACAAAATACAATGTCCGATGATGATAATTCCTTCGACAACGTAGCTTTAGATACATGCATGCTTAAAAAATTACAGGTATCCCCAGAAAATGAAACCAATTATTATTACTTAGATTATACTACCAAATCTGATCAAATAACTAATTCCAATCAGAATTCAAACGTATCAAATAATGACTCTAATAATCAAATTCAAGATTACCAAACACAAAGGCCAAATTATAACGTTAAAGAATCCCAAGCATCAAAAGATTACCCAAATAATTTTCAAAACCACAATGAAAATTTTAATATTGATCAGCTCATTGACAAAAAATTCTACCCAATGATTACAATAAACAAAACCAAGATATGGTAGACAACACATTTGCTAATGCTAATCATTACCCTGTGAACTCTGCTGCTGTTGAAATACCTACCTTGTACATTCCTCCATCCGATAGCACTTCAATCGATTTACAACAACAAACAATAAACACACCAGATTATCATAATGAAGTAACATTTTTTTCAAATTCAAATCTTTCTCCCTCAGCAAATCTAATATCACAAAATACTTAAACCATCACTTTATCACCCCAGAGTCTAAGCCATAATGCTACAGATATAGAGATGAATGTTTCATCTGACCAAAACCCTCTCAAATCTCATAAAACAAATAATAATAAAGAACTAACACTACAACAACATCCTACAAATCAAATTATATCTAATTCTTCTTCAAACCACAAAGACATATTAAATAATAAAAATAAAAATCAACTCGATAACTCTTACTTAGACACCTCTGAGCTTATCAAGCTCACTTGGCAGTAGTGATGACTTACCTCAATCACATCTTAAAAAAAAAAAAAAAACCAACAATTTCCAAAAATCAAAAAAAAAAAAAACCAAATTACAATCCAAACAAGTGTTTGACCAGCCATATGCAATAAGGCAAGAAGAAATTTTTCTTAGTGTAAAACATCCTCTTCCTCAGTTAGAAGTAGATACTCAATCTGACTCTGAAACCATCTCAAGCCATCCAAACTCCCAAATACTCACAAATAATAATATACAAACTAAAGACTCCTTCCACAACATTAGTTCTATGCAAAATCAAGAAGGTTTTGCAGATGATTTGACTTGCATTACACCATTCGCTAATAATCCAAAACATCCAGAGATACACAACATCCCGATAGAGGCACACTTCTCAAGGCCCCCTAATACACTACAAAGAAAAGAAAAAAAAACAATCGACTCTTCTACACTTGATACTCTACCAATTACACCACAACTCAACAACAATAACCCTCATTCGATGTCCAATTTAACACCAAATCATCACGTGAAGCCTTCATGTGCCAATATTGCTAAAATTGGCATTTCTCAACAAATTAATTCAAACAAAAATGCTATGTCTAACTTATCGCTCCCTCTGGATAAACAAATGCACGAGCAGTACTATGCTACAGCTGATTCTCCAGAATCCATATACCTTGATTTAATGGACCAACCTGAAGACATCAGCCAACCTAACACCCAATTTAATATTGTATCTGACAAATTCACCACTGCCGACTTCAATGAAAGCCAATACAACAATCTGATGATTAAATTTAACCAAACAATACCAATTAAGCTGCTCAAATCACTGGCAGATTATAACAGTGACAAAAGTCTAATCTTAGCTATCACAGACACTAATTGCTCCTTATTCAAATTCCCTATCGAGTCTCTCTATAATATCATAAAGCAAAATAATTTGGGAGATGGTATTCATCGTATTCTAAATCACCCAAACGACAGATATAAAGCTCTTGAATTTAACAATTGGGCAAACCGCAACAATTTCAAAAACAACATAAAAACTATTGATGACAAATTCATGTGCTATGTTGATGTTAACAGGGCTGCTACGCTTCATGGCAAAATAAAGAACTGTGTAGCGGGACTAGATGAAGGCCAGCTCCAAAACATTCTTCAACCATTTGGAAAAATTGTTAAGTTTAAATATCTGCCAGTAGACAAAACAGAATTCTCTTTCCTTTCAAACATAGCTACATTTGAATTACAGCTAAAAAAGGACATAAACCCTAATGATATTCCAACCATAGTCAGACTAAGGAACTCCTGTATTATCATCTATTTCTTGGGGGTTAAACCTTAATGTTTTCATTGTGGTCAGAGGTCTCACCTCATAAAGGACTGTCTGGCCTGTTTTTGCAATATGTGTGGCACCATAAAAAGCAGAGCACACAGATGTAGACACAGTTTAATACCCCAACTGGCATTAAACAGTGATCACTTGCAAAGCCAAAACACAATTCAGATGCAACAAACTCAACTCCCAGACCAATCTGATCATCTAAAAGTAAGCAACCAGAAATCACAAAAGATAGAAACCACACTCAGGGATACACAAAATACTCCGTCACAAATTCCTTCTATCACAGCAACTACAACCAATCCCATTATAAATCCCCACAACTCAAACAATCCAAAAACAAATGCAGCCATCACTCTAAAACCAAATGACAAAAACAATTCCAAATCACATACAGTTCACAGTAAAACCATCCAAAACAATTCTAATTCTGCATTGAACTCCAGAAATAGTAATCAACATAATCTCTTCCAATAAACTATCAAAAAATTCTGAAGGTAAAACCAAAAGCCCTGACTCATCCCAGCCTATCCAAACAGATAACACATGTTTATATTCTCAACGATCCATCACCAAAGCATTCTCGCACTATTCTAAATCATCAGATTCTGATTCCAAGATGGAGTTTAAAAACTCATATACAGCCAGCAACAAAAGGAAATCAGTTATCTCTAACAAAGCAAGCTCAGAAGATGAAATCTCTCCTAACCAAATCAACTCACACTCATCCAGCACTAAGCTCAAAGTCCTATCTAAAACTCCTATATCGACTAAAAAACCAAAATTCTATAACACCACTCTTCCTCATTCACAACCTCAAAGTGACTTACAATCAGCTGATCAATACCTACTTACTGGCCAACTCTCCAGTGATATTTCCCAACTAACTACTAATAATTCAAATAATAACTTACCACACCAACTTATCAAGCTAGTGGTAGACTCTAGCATTAAATCATCTCATGTCTAAAATACCAATCAAGATTGCAGCCATCAACATTAGAGGTATCAATTCTCTGATGCGCATTAATGCCATTAAGCATTGGTTTACCTCTGTATCACCCCACATTATGTTCATGGGAGAAACTAAATTTCATCAAAAATCCAATCTTCAAATTCTTCCAGAACTCAATACTCTAGGCTACACACAACTCTCAGTCAACTATAATGCATCTGAAGGGGTGGGGATCATAATTAATAATAATCCCCCCCCAACAAATTTAAAATTACTTACATAGATAAGAATATAATTTGCTTAAATCTCACATATGGCACCAGCTTGTTAAATGCCTTTTATATATATACTCCAAACTGTCATCATACATACCTCCGAATAATAAACACCATCAATATGCTTACTTCCAACAGCAGCACTCCAGCAATCATACTTGGGGATTTTAACACCTCCTATGAAACCTTTACTAAAAAAATACCTACATCTTCTTCTCAGGGGTTTCATTAATGGGAGAGGTTTTTTTCCTCAGCAAGCATATTCATTTTACAACAGAAGGTATAAAACTCTCATAGATCTGATGTTTTATACATCAGACCTACATCACAACATAGATGCCTCTTTACAACCGGTTTCTTTTTCAGACCATCATGCACTAATGGTCTCAACAACCCTTGATAACTTTAAACCTCTGGTCTTAAATCAAACGATTAAAATGCTAACAAAAGCCTCTGCCAATGAAGCCATTATATCCGAGGCCTATATCCTCTTCTTCAAAATAGATATACTAAACACCCATCCTGAGGAGGCTTGGTTTGCCTTTGTTGGCATATTTTAATCTCTAATTTCACATTACACTAAAGGCAACAAAGGCCCTACCACCCTAATGAATGAACTTGACCAGATAAATAGAGAAATTAAGAATTGCTCTACTGATCCACTACATATAGATGAACTACTTTCACTCAAAGAAAAATACAGAGAAAAACAGATATCCATTGCTGAATACATTTCAGTCAAAAGAGCCCAGAATTTTCTTTTGGGCCAACACTGCTGGACCAGGGGCTACTTGAGATGGGCATTAGGAGCTCACAGAAAGAACATTACCCCAGCCTCACTTAACATAGATGGTAGTCATATAATAGGCCACCAGATGATTACTCAAATCGCAATGCATTTTAAAAATCGTTTACAAAAGGTCACAAATTCAACTAACAAGGACCAACTCAAGCCCTCTAACCTAGATAGCCACAACATAACTCCTGCAGACCTCAAAAACTGCCTCTATTTCTTAGCTGATAATGTACATCCTGGGATGCATGCCATCCCTAAATTTCTACTATTACACCTTGATCAATTCACAATTCCGATACTAATGAAAATGATTAACCATCTTTCAATGGAAAAAAAAGAAATCATGAATTTATATCCAGTAGCCCTCGTCCCTTTTTAAAAAAAGAACAAAGATCCTTCAAGCATAAACAGCATTAGACCCATTTCCATGACCCCCATTCTAATTAAAGTTATTGAGGGGGTCATCAAAGAAAAAATTCAACACAAGATACTAGACAATATTTCACAGTACCAATTTGCCAGAAAGGGGTCTTCTGCCCTCACAGCTATGGGGGAGGTAAAAACCCTACTTCATCACATCAGGAAAAATAGAATGTCAAGACCAATAGCAGTGCAGCTTGACATCTCTCAAGCATTCGATTCAATCAACATCGACATCCTCCTCTCAATCCTTAATAACCTGGACATTCCGTTCAAATCATATGCATTATTGAGAACTTGCTTTACAATCGTCAGGTTCATATTACATTAAACGGTACATACACAAATGGTTTTCTACCCAACATTTCGCTGCCACAAGGATCACCTTTGAGTGCCTTGTTATTCATTTGCTACTTGAACCCTCTTTTAAGGGAGATAGAAAACTCCCTCCCAGGAGTATACATTCCTCGACTCAGAAAATTCATTAAATTATTCGCTTATATAGATGACATCCTCGTCATACTCCCAGATCAAAAACATCTATCAACACTATATTACATAATAGACCAATTCTCAAATGAATCACAGTTAAAATTCAATCCAGATAAATCAGCCTCATGGAAAATCTTAACGGGAAAGAAAATCAGCTCTAAATTTCTGGCCATCCCCCAGGCCTTTCTTGGTTTTCCTGTTTACATGTCTCAAACATCTATATCCAAGCATATCCAGAATTCTCTCCTGAACTCTACAATTCAACTTGTCCAAACACACTCTAGGGTATACCTTTCACTACAAGGGAAAGTATCACTTCTCAATATGAAAGTTATATCCAAAATTGCTTATTATCTTCCCATAATCACATTAACAAAATCATTTATAAGAAAGATCAATAGACAATGCTCCCTACTCTTCTGGAGAGGGAAAATAAATTCCATAAGTATGGCAGGGATGCAACTCCATCATAAAGCAAATGGTATGTCATTGCATTCTATTCTATCCTTATACTATCAGAAATCCCATACCCTGATTTATAACTTGGTTTTAAAATATGGCAACTTCATTACTTCAGAAGTAATACACCCAACTGACAAACCACCACCTCAAAACAACTCCTGGCTTGATGTTATTCTTCAGTATCTCAACCAATATCAGATAATCACCAATACCACTTTCAACTCCAAAATTTCTATATGGGATGCACATCTAATTTTGCACCCAATCATCAATAATATAAAACCATCCTTAGGAATCAACAATCACAAAATCACCTCTTTATTTAAATTCCTTAAACTAGAACCCAAATTTCTTACCTTCTTAATTAAGGTCAATCAAAATGCCATGCATACTAATCACTTTTTATACTTCAAGAGATATCTAAATAATATTGATCCAATATGCCCACTCTGCAAGACTCAAGAGGATACTTTTGACCATATTATTAAATCATGCCCTCAGCTGGTAGGCATTAGATTGCTAATATCGCAAAGTTCGAGCATTGACTTTTACAAAATTCTATCATTGAAAGACTCCTTACAAAGTAGACAATTTCCTTTCATTAGACTTTCATTGTTTTTAGTTCATACAATATGGAGTGTCCATTGCAAACTAATCTTCACCTTCCCACCTCCAAATCAGGATAATCAGGATGTCATATTTATCGATCACCTTAATAAGTTAAAAAGTAAAGACCTTATCCTGTCTTCAAAATTCCTCTATAATGAGACATGGAATCTCTTTCAAATACCAAAAATCACCTAAGACATAAACAATCACACACAAAATTTGATACTAGCATTTCCATTAGAGATTCTCCAGGGGATTAAACTTTAGATCCATTTCAGATTCTCAATTAGGATGTTAGAACTTCTTACCAAGAAAGACAATGTATTCACATATTCTTAGATAATCAATTATTTTTCATTAATAAAGTTATTTTTGAAACTAAACTTCTTTTCTTAAATTTTTAACTTATATGAATAACTCTTTAAACTTTTAACCATTTCTTTAAACAAGATGTTTTTATTTCAATTATTTATAGACAAATTATTCTGCAATACTTTTATTATTTATTTATTAACCTTTGGGTTATTTATGAGAATTTTATTTTAATAATTTTTAGACAAAATTTTCCATGGATTGCTTATTCATAAGTGGTATGTATATATATATATATATATATATATATATATATATATATATATATATATATATATATATATATATATATATAAGTGGTACAATATATATATATATGTAAGGGACTTGAGCTCAGATTTTCAAGCTGCCCAGTTATGCATTCCATCTTATACAATGACCACATACATGACAAAAAGATGAATGATCTCCAATATACATATTTCATGCTAAAACAGCTTTTATCAGTTGATCCAGATCACCCTCTTCAACACATATATATAGTCAGTGTTCAGTTTATATTAAGATAGCAAGCCTTAAATTTTAATGGACAAGCTTCAATTTTCTTTACCCTCCCATTTTCCAGCCATCTGTATTATTGAAAATCTGATGAAGTATCATTCAAATCGTTTGTTGATGTCATTATTATTGTCATACCCATGTTGACCTTTAATCACTCTGATTCTTTACATATAGGACCTTAATATGTCCATTTAATTACACAGAATTGTGGGCAGAATATAAGTTGAATATATAATATTCAAATATATGTATATTGTTATAGTAAATTTAATGTAATTATAAGGAAAGTGAACTAGACTTTCAAGCTTCCTAAGGCTATGTACTCCACATTATATAACTGATACACATGACTACATACATGTGAAAAAGATAATCTACTAATATTCATATGTTTTGCTGAAACAGCACATATCAGTTGGTCCAGATAACCATCCCTCATACACACTTACAATCAGTGGTCAGATTATAGTAAGATGACAAATCTTCAAACTTCCAAGAACAAGCTTCAATATTCTCCACTCTCCCCTCTCCAGCCATCCATAACACTGATAATCCAGTGATGAAACAATTAAAGATTTTAATGATGCCAAATTAGTGTCAAATCCATGTTGATCTTACATCACTCTGATACCTGGACCTTAGTATGTTCATCTAATTACACAGAAGAGAGATTTGAATACTATATATTCAGTCTGTATTCTATCCATCCCTCTTCTATGTAATTAAATGGACAAGAAATGTACTACATGTGAGGGGTCAGAGTGACTTAATGTCAACATGGGTATGACAATAATACTGGCATTAACAAGGATGACTTTTCATCAGATTTTTAATGATATGGATGGTGGAGTATTTTGAAGCTTATCCATTAAAGTTTGAAGATTTACTCTCTTATTATAAACTGAGCACTGATTGCTTGTATGTGTAGAAGATAATGTTTTGTGCCAAATGGTGAGTGCTAGTTCTGCACAAAATACTTACACTGGAGATTCTTTTCACATGCATGTGGTCATGTATATCAGTTGTATAAGATTGAGTACATAGTTGAATAGGGTTTGAAAGTCTGAGTTCAAGTCCCTTATAATTTCATTAAATTTAGTGTAGACAACATACATCTGAATTATATATGTATTGTAGTGGTCAAAATTGTATGTCCACATAACAAGATCTAGCACCTAGGCAAATGTACCTCAAGTTCAATCATGGGTGACTTAATATATCAGGAACAATCATGAACTCTGCCCTGTATGCCCAGATTCCAGGTTCAATTACTTATGAGCAGCAAATCTGATGATACTAGAATATTTAATTTATCACTGGACAACATCACACATTGGAGAAACAAAGAGACCCAGGAGAAAATCATGACAAATGTGTATATACATTTTAAAACAGACAAGCACTTATGCTTAACTTTAGTGGGATCATGTATCATTCCACAAATCATGACATTTAAAATTTAACTAAATCAATTAACTAAAGAATGAGCAATGATCAGATGTTTAGTTTCAAAATTATATTTAATAACGAACAAATAGAAAAATATATATATACATTTGAATTATATTAAATGGTGATTAGCCTTGTATTACAAATAAGTTATAAGCTGCTTACTCACACTTGAACATAAGTATTTACAAATAAGTTATGAAGAATTTTGATGCAGCATAATGACATTTAAATTAATCTAGTGCATTTATAAAGTGTACAATTTATAATCATCTGCCTGAATTACAAACGAAAACACAACCTTGACTAATCCCAAGATGGGTTACATAATTGTCGATTAACTAACTGACCAAGCTATCATAAGTTTAATATATAAGAAAATAATTTTTAATAAAGATTTATTTATTTTATTTGCATGATGAACATATGTGGAATTATTTTTCTAAATTATATATATAGAGTCATTAAGCAACACATCAAAAGTTATTTAATTTATGAGATACGTTTAATTAGACCATAACATTAGATACAGATGTTTATAGTCTTAAGATTTTTGAAAAGAGGGGTGTAATATAAAGTGTTGCGGTGTTAGCATAATGGCCGAATATTTGCAATCCAATTTTTTTGGTGCTTTATCATATTACAGAAGAAAATAGTCTAGACAACTTGCCACCCTACATTTTATGAAATTGGTTAACAAAGGGTCCTCGGATGGAGATGCAATGGGCTGAACTTTGCCAGAATTATCCCATGCATTGCTCTTGTTATGTGAGTATATATATATATATGTATATGGTTCAGGGAAATTCATCGCCCTGTTTACGACCTGAAACGAAGATGAGATGACTCGGGCATTCCGATGCATATCTCTAGATAAAGCTTAATAACATGTAGAGTGGCCTATGCTAACAATGTTTTGGAACAGACTAATAATTAGTCAAATATCTATAATTAAGCTTATAACCTATAATGATAACATCAAAGATGGTCTTATTTATTAAATGTAGTTGTTGTATTCATTGTTGAGAAATAAATAACGAGTTTACAAAAGACAGTTTACTCCAGAAGTTTTTGCTTAATTTAGTAGAAAGTAAAAATAATTATAATGGAATATAATTATAATTGAAAAGATTTATTTTAATTGAAAATAGAAAAAAATAATTATAATAGGAAATAATTATAATTAAAAACAAGTTGTGGGATTATTTTTATCAGAGATAAAAATAACTAATTAAAGTAAGAACAATAAAATGAATTTGGAAAACACGCGATTAAGTTTTCAGAATGTAGCAGATAAGACAACAAAAGAACTCAAAAGGGATATATAAACTACTAGAGGAAACATCATGCTGTTGTTACAGTCTTGTTAACAGAAGTTGAATATGTAAAGCTATTAAGAGCTATTTGCGGCACAACGGTTTTAAGAGTTGTTCAGCTGAGTTCGATCGGATTGTAAATGCTGTTCTACCCCTCTGAAAACTTAGGGGTGAAGACATTACAAGATTGGTGCAGTATAAAGTTTCAAACCTAGTGAAACTTGAAAGAATAAGACAGATGAGAAAGTCAACTGATACGATTGGAAACAAGTAAAATGTTGTTAGGACAAAGCAGTATTCCTGAATTTAGTATTGAAAATGCTGAGGAATGGCCTCTCTATATTACACAACTGGAAAATTTTTTCAAGTTTTTGGGATAAAAAATAATGAAAAAAGGTGCACTTTTATGTTTAGCTGGACATAAAGTTATAGCAATTGCTAATAAATTATGGGATGGACCGATAACCGATGAAGTACAGTTTGAAGATATAGTTAAAAAATTAATGGACTATTTTAGCCCAAAGCCACTTAGACATGTAGCTAGATTAACTTTGAGAAACAGAAAACAAGCCAGGGATGAAAAAATTAAAGACTATGATATAACATTAAAACAATTGGCAAAAAACTGTGATTATGGCAAATTTTTAGAACAAGCTTTTCTGGATCAATTATTGTGGGGAATTCATGATGAAAGATTGTGACTGACATTGTTAACAAAAAGTGACTTATCATATGAAGTGGCTATTAAAAAAGAAATAATAGCATATGAAGCAGTAATTGAGCAAGCCATCACTTTTAGAAACAACTCAGAAGACACCAGCAAAATAGCAATTTATAAAATACATCAAAGGCAAGCAGCTGAAGAATGAAAAAATAAAAAAAAAGAGATGTTAGCAGTGAAATGTTTCTGCTGTGGTAAAACTGGCCACGTATCTAAGAATTGCAAATGGAGAAAAGAAAACTGTTTTAACTGCAGATTTAAAGGACATTTAACAACTATATACAAAAAAACCACGACAAACAAAATGTAATCCAAGCACAGATGATACAACATATACCATTAACTATCTATCAACTAAGAGGCAAAGAATTGCCATGAGAAATAGGACCATTCTGCAAAGACAAAGAGAAATCACTAAACTACAACAATTGGAGTCAAGGAACCAAGAATTAGCTATCATGCTTCAGAAAAAAATGCAATCTGAGCTACAACTCAACTTGCAGCTATAAAAACTTAAAAGTAATAATTTCAAATTACAAAATAAAGAGGAAGAATTTCAAGGAAAATTGAAGGTTTCTAGACAATGAGTAACAGAATTAGAATGTAGTGTAATCAATATGAGCATTGCTAGTCGACAATATGAAAAAATGGCTAAAGAACTATCAAAAGAAGTGCACAAATTAAAACTGGATGTTTATGAATTAAATAAATTAAAAGGAGATTTGAACAACAAAATTCAGAACTTAATGAAAAATTACAAAGCAAATTTTCAGAATGTTAGTTTTGTCAGAATTACCTGAACAAATGAAACTACAAGAAAGAATGGCTGAAGCTGAAAGTAAAACAGATACTTTCAATGATTTTTTGGAAGATCAGCAATCGTGGGATAGTGAGCTGCCAGAGACAAAAACCGGAGAATGGGAAAAAACCCAGAGTTTCTTCAAGTGAGAGAAAAAAGCATTCAAAGAGGCAAGGAAAAAGAAGTTTACACAAATTTCAAGGTTATATCGATTAATCAGAAAAATCAAGTGTTTCTCCAAGCTGAAAAAAAGAAATCACCCAGACCAGTACTGGATAAAAGGAAACTGCACATTTTGGATGATTATGTGTAACATAAATAAACTTTAACTTCTGAAGTGGGAGGAGGAAGTGTTGTATTTGTTGTTGAGAAATAAATAATGAGTTTACAAGAGACAGTTTATTCCAGAAGTTTTTGCTTATTTTAGTGGAAAGTAAAAATAATTATAATAAAAAATAATTATAATTGAAATGATTTATTTTAATTGAAAATAAAAATAAATAATTATAATGGGAAATAATTATAATTAAAAACAAGTTGTGGGATTATTTTTATCAAAGATAAAAATAACTAATTAAAGTAAGAACAATAAAACGGATTTGGAAAACATGTGATTAAGTTTTTGGAATGTAGCAGATAAGACTTAATAAAAGAACTCAAAGGGATATATAAACTGCTAGAGGAAAACATCGCACTCTTGTTACAGTCTTGTTAACAGAAGTTGAATACATAAAGCTATTAAAAGCTATTTGCAGCACAACGGTTTTAAGAGTTGTTCAGTCGAGTTCGATCGGATTGTAAGTGTTGCTCTACCCCTCTGAAAAGCTTAGGGGCGAAGACATTACAGTAGTTTAAAGACATTATTAGAAAAGTATTTTTAATACCAACGAAAGTTCTAAATCCTCTTTCCCCTTTCATTACACTTATTGAATAAAGATTTCACATATGTATAACATAGTATACAATTAAGTCTAAGGTGTGCTTTAAGAAAAAAATATTCATATATATGTTTAGATGGGTGAGAATAAAGCCATAAAAAGTTTTATATATATTTAACATATTTGTTGGCATTAATATTGCACTCTTATGGAGATTATTAACCTTGTATAAATTGTAAACTAATCAAAGGTGAAACTTTATTTCTCCAGTTGTTGTTTACGCAAAAAATATAATAATTAGTAAAACATTTTTTTTAAAAAAATCTCTCCCAACCTAGCAAGCATTGTAGTTTTAAAAGTAAAAACAAACTAATTAATTAAGTTTTACTCCTATCTAATGCGAGGAGCTAAGGTAAAAATAACTATACTGGTGAAGGTGGGAGTTCATTGAAATATCATTTAGCATTTCAAATATATATATATTAGACAAAATATTAGTAAAATAATTGCCACATCAAATTAAAAATGAAAGAAATTACGATGCTAATCAAAATGGTTATAGAATAAAATAGACCATAAACGTTACAAATAATTAATATTAAATTCTGTCATATTTTAAAAGTTAATCAGGAGAAAGTTGTGAGTTCATGAAGGTGACACTTTACAGCGTTACCTTTGGAAAGCAGGTAACAGATAACCCAGTTGGTTTTCATAGTATAGCAGCAGATTCTCAGATGTTCATCATTAGTGGTGGGCTGGCTGGAGTTGAGTTGGCCTGGTCATAGAGAGAAGGTGTTTCTTGAAAACTTGAGTAATGTAGATTCGTTCGAGGGATGCCTTACAAATCTACGTACTCTCCCTGATGACTGAATTTGGGCCCTATTTATATGACTCCTGTTTATCTAAGGAATGCTATTAAGTTGTAATACCTGCGGCTATAAAATGATAAGGAATTTCTCCTTTGTTAATTAGGTAGTGTAAAACAATGCAAATGGATTAGTATTTTTGAAAAAATTGTTCTAAAGCTATTTCCGGCTCAGAAATAGATTTTACCAAAAGATAATTTTGTTAATGAAATTTATTTAATTTTCTAGTTGAGATAATAAGCTAACTGATTTTGGTTAAGAATGCTTTTACAAGCTACCAAGCCGATTGCATCATCCCACCTGCCATTACATACATAGATATTTTTACTACATAAAATTTTAAATATACATTTTTATATAACACATACAACAATAAATATTAATTTATACCTAATCTCCCATCACTTTTAATATATACATGTGATTTATGCACATTTTCGACCTATTAAAATTATAAGAAATATTATAATTGATTTATTTAATTCAAGATTATTAAATATCTTGTTAACATTTATTTTAAAAACAAAAATTAAAAAAAAAATGAACTGAATATGTGCGTATATATACGTAAAACTGGGATTTGAATCCAGTTTGGTAGTGAGGGATAGGATAGGACTGTGAAATGCATGAACATAATCTGAATCTTAGATTCTGTTTCGATAATAGTTAGTCAAATTTCCTTCATTATTCAAAAATAATCAGATTCAGTGACCTAGCTCTTCAATTCATCTGTTTATGCAGCTATTGATTACTTTCATTGGAATTTCATCTGTCAGCTGCATTGTACATTCAATCAAATCTTGATAATATTAGTGGATAAGTTTAGGATGAGTTAAAAGTGAATTCACAAGAATTTGTGCAATTGATTTTTTTTATATTTATAATTATGACACACAAAACTAACTTGTGATCCATATTTCTAGGAGGCTGTATAGTCACCAGCAAAGGCAGCAGATGGTAGTCCTATTCAGTAATAATGTTTTACTTTCATACTTACAAATGCAAACATTTTTAAAGATAAGAAGAACTATGGGAATTAAAAAAAACTGTCTGATATTAAGTGGAATATTGTGGAATGAAAAAGTACATATCTACTTAGCAATAAAGTTACAAGTATTGGAAGCACAAATAAAGTAGGATTCATTATTCAGTTGATAACCAAAATGTAAAAATTGATAGTGTAATAAAGAAAGAGTGATAAGGGCATTTATTCTACTTAATGGATTTCCATTGTGATGAAAAGGTATAGACTCTGAACCATGGAAATTGAATTAAAGTTTTAAAAATCTTCATACTGCAATGGAATTCATAGTGATTTAAGACAATCATGCCAAGTATTATCATCATAATGTAAACAAAAGCTTTACTTTCATGTTTCCAAAAACAAATGCAGCTATAAGTATAATATCCAGTAGTGAAATATGGTGAAGGAGGCTGATTTGGGCTATCATCTTTTTACATTCCTCATTAAATGGAAGGTTTTCATAAATTTCTATGATGTTCACTGGCTTCTTTGAACAGAAATGAATGTGATAAAAATCATTACAACTTTTCTACTATCAATGGATCTTAAGTTAGTTTATGATTTTTATCACATATAAATCTTTTGTAATTGTTTTTGATTTACAGTATATATTAATGTCCAAGTGAGATAGACTGAACTACTAGATTCTAGAACATAGATTTATTCTAATCATTGGAATAAATTTGTATAAAACTATCTTGAAATTCATTGGTCATAACTTGGATCACATATTCTCATTTACAAAAGTAAAAAAGAAAACAAATATGGAAGAAAGATTGAAGTCAAGTAGATAACTTTCCCCAAAACCTAACAGTCTTATAGGCAATTTTTCCGCACTCATCACTGTTGCTATTATAGCTTAATTAAAATAACTTTAAATTATTAACTTTTTAAAAATTATGTAAATTACTACAATAATTACATTGGAAAGATAGGTATAAGATAATGTATTCATTGCTAGAAAATAATGATTTGGAGTTTGTACTTTTTTTTATGGGTCATAGCACCATCTGGGACATGAACCCACAACCATCTGCAACCAACTACTTGTGGAAAGACAGCTGCAATGACCTCTCAGCTAACAATGCTTGACTTGGACTTGTACGATGTTATTTTCAGAAATTTTCTTTAATTTTATCTATTTTGTTTGAAAAAAATGTGAATATGAAAATTAATTAGAATTCATTCTTAACATTATCTACTTATATCAGTTTTCCATTTGTTTTTACTCTGCATAATATTATAAACTTAGGATTTATGTTTCTGATTATTCATATTTTTAAGATTATCTTTATAAGCTTCTTCAATAAGTATTCTTTTTAGTTTGTTAAATATTTTTGTAGTTTTTTTTGCTAAATACATTTCTGTATGTGGTCAACTTTTATTTTTTTGTAAAGCGTTCTTTCAAATGCTGAATTTTTATTGTCATATGGTTTATTGGTACATCAAATTTGTTATTTAACAGACATCATTGACTTCTCAAACTTATTTACTACTTGTAGACATAAAATTGCTCTGGTTAATATAATTTTTGTAACTTTTTTACAACAATGATTATTAATGTTATTACTTCCAAAATATCAAAACATTCTACATTTTTCATTATCAGTCTATCAATTTTGATTTTTCTTTTATTTTTTCCAAATATAATTGTTTTTGTTTAAACAGTCTTCTTGTTCAAAAATTATTATATTATTTATTTACATGTTATTTATTCTAATTCCATGAAGTAACCTTTCTTTGATCATTTTCATTATAGTTTAAATATATATGATCAAATTAAAAATTTTGTGCCTTATGTAATTTTTAATTTTTCCATATATTTTCATAGCCTGCTGCTGAATTAATTATAGACAGTTTTTCAAAAATTAAAATTTATTTTATATGTTAAATACTTCTCAAGTCAACTTTTCACATGTTATCAGAGAAAGTCAATAAAATACTTATTAAAATAAAAATATGTGTTGGATTGATAGATCCTGAATGTTGAATTACCAATTTATGCAGCAAAAATATATAATACATTAAGCAATGTCTTGTGAGAAATGTCTTCGGTAATATTGGTTTTAATATGAAATTTTCAAATTTATATAACAAAATTATATATTAATAAGAAATAAATGATTTGTATCCCCAGATATGAACAAAATAAAATAATCTATTTTATTAATGTGAAGAATAATATAATGTTCAGAAATGGTCGAAATATTATTTAACCTGTTGACTTTAAAATGAAGCAGTTTCAATAGAATTTCATTCATCAGTTAACAATCCTAAAGAAATATGTCAAGCTATAATTATATTTAGGCTTTTTGCCTCAAAAACATGTAAGATGTGTACTAAAATTTATAAAACATGAAATTGATCAGTGTTTTCATGAAGGTTTATGATGATAGTGTTTTAGTTGTTATATATTAGACTATTTCCATAATCTAATATAAGTATCGAATGTCTTTAGAAAAATGTAACTTTATTTAAATATTTCCAATACATTCAACTATTAGTAATAGCACACAGGTTAGTATATGGACTACATTTTGAGAGGTATTAAAAACTGCATCCATGAAATACTGTGTAAATATGGAAAAACATATATTGGTGAGATCAAGTCATTATATTGAAAAAGACTTGCAAGAACACAAACTGATGATTAAAAGAGAAAAAAATAGATGTCTAAAGAAGCATATTATGTATATACCAATGTACATATGTTCAATTAAGAAAATACAGATAGAGCAAAAAGGTACAAAGAAAAAAATTAAAGAAGCTTCTCACATGAAAATGGCAAACAATCCCCTAAGTCAAACTAGTGTGACAATGCATAATGTATAAATGCCACTAATCAACTTTGCTCTTAGGAAAAAGTGGAGAAATCAGAAGAAATATCATAGATAATTAAATGAAATTTCTACTGATTGTTGCCTTTGGCAGGATCACCCAATTGGTTAGGGTGTTACCTTAAAATTAAATACTCAAAAATCTAAAGGTCCAAGTTTGATTCCTATGCTAATACAGTCACTGGTCAGGCCAGCAACACCTGAAGAGAGGAGAATAATATACCTTTTGAAACATTGTGCATATACTAACTAACCTATGTGCAATGTATTTGGAATACTTAAATAAAATTATTTTTTTCTAAAGACATTCAATATTTATATTAGATGATAAAAATATTCCAATTTATAAATAGAATGAAATTGGTCAGCTTATTAAAGAAAAAGAAATTAAGTATTAACATGGGAAAAATTGGTCATTCACAGTTATTTCAATAGCAGCATTAATATTCTTTAAGAACAAACTAACAATAAAAGTATCTAATGAAAAATCAGCAGCATTACCAAGTGTCATAAGAATTATTGCATCATCAAAAAAATCAAGATTATCATCATTTATAACAATTTCAGCAATAGTAATGGACTGGTGTGGATACTTAATACCAAAATAAAAGCTCCATATTCAATAATATGATGGTAGAAACAACAATGATATATTTCATAGGATCAGGAAAGTCATAGTAAAACTATAATAAAAATTATTCACCCACCCCCCCCACAAAGCCACGTAGATATAAACAAATAAAACAAAAGCATTTCAGTTTGGCTTTTACATGTCAACTTATAATCCTGAAAAAATTGCTCAAGATGAACTTAATTCTATCTGCACCTATTAATATTTTGCCTCTTCAAAACAATGAAGATTAATCTAAATCACATTTCCATATTTGCATAAAATTATTCATTTGTGTGTGGTAAAAATATCAGCAGATAAACAATCTCTAAATAAAGTTGTAATCACCAAAGTTGCTAGTCATGCTGTCCAAAATTTCTTGCCTATATTTCTTTGTGGACATGGTCAATGCAAGTTGAAAGTTGTAATCATGGTCTAATGTCTGCCATAATGGAAAAATGTCTGAGAGAGAACATTTGTCCTGCAAATAAATACTTATAATACAAAACTGATAATTCATAAAATTCTATTATGTGGATAAAAATGTGATCGTGAACTTGACACTTTTATGTTTGAATATGTTATTAATTTAGCATTAACTATAGATTATTTAACTTAATTATTATATTTAATTTTAGAGTACTTGAACATTAAAAAACTAATAGCAACGTATTAAATAAATTATTATAATTATATATTATGCATATATACATTTCTTAGACATATCCGATTTTTTGAATGAAAATAAGTGATCAAAAGCATGTTATTTAGTATAGATTTCTCATTTCCTGATCTGTTCTTTAATCGTGTGCGATTGACTAATGCAGTTTCAATATACAGGTATTGCTTTTTCATGTGATTATATATATTTTTTATTTTAAATAAAAATTTGTATTATTATATTTAAAAACCTGTAATACTCATATATTTATTTTTCTATTCAAAAGGTTAGAAACTTTATTTAACACGATGAGCCATTAGGTTCAAATATTCGAATCATAAAAATTAAAGGAATCACAAACAAGAAAGTGAAAAATAGATTGTGAAAAACATGAATTTCAGTAAGATTGTGGTTGGGTTAAACATTCCAGAATCAATCCCATCCATATTTGCATATTTAATCTGTCCTATTTTGCATATTTGCACTTCGTGAAAATGAAGGAATATTGTACTTTTTGAAAAAGGAAGGTTATACTTTTGAAAGCGCTAGAAGAAACCAATGAAAGTTTGTCATTTATTTATTTGATTTAATTTATTTATTTATATATAGTCAAATTATATATGCGTGTGTATTCTTAATATTGACACAAATATTAAAGTTTTTACAAATATATTCTAACACATGGTTGAACGTTATATGTTACTTATAACGAGAAATAATTTTCGTTTAAAAATGGACAAAAACAAAAAAATACTTTGGCAGTTTGATTTATTCGTAAATTTTTATTTAAACATTTTTTACAAATAGAAATAATTCTATAAGACTAAATCCAGGTAACAATATGAAAAAGTACTTTCTTTCCTGGAATCAAAAAATATTTATTTGCAAATTACAAATATAAATAAAAAAAATGCATTTATGTTTATTGAGACAAAAAAGCTACGACAGCTTGTAAGATGCAACTTGCCAATACTTGTTCTATACTCTGTTTAATATTAAATGTCAATGGTATTCTGGTGGGGGGGGGGGGTATATATTCTAAAATGTTTAAACTATACTAAAGATTAAATTCCCTTTCTCATTTAATTTTTACTATCTTCACATTGATTTTCACACGTGAAAAAGATAAATGACAATATACATATATAGTGTTGAACTAACATTCATCAGTTGGTTCAGATCACCATTTCCCACACATATATTATCAGTGCTCGGTTTATATTAAATAGTAAATCTTCAAACTTTAATGGACAGACTTCCACTCTACATCTAGCTTAAAAGTACATAACTATTTGTAAAAATGAATTAAATTCACGATTATTCTCATTATAAAATCAAATTTTCCATTCCCAGTCCTTTTTTTTTATTATACCGTCTTAATTTTTGTTTATATATAAGAGCTTTAGAAAGGATTAATGATAATTATCTTATAAATGCTTTAAATTTTATTTCTTGGAAATGTTAGGTTTTCAAATTCTTATAAAGCAGTAATGTCAAGTATAAAAATACCACAATAAATGGGTAAAACCTCAACTCATACAACAGAATCACACAGTTATGTCAATTTGTAAATAGTCAACATGCTGATATTATTATTATTGCAGAAATAAAACTACTTTATCAACCAAACTAATCATTGTTAACACTCTAAGCAGTAAATACATATTTATACATAAGCCCAACATCAGACCGGCAATAAGGAATAGGTGTTATAATTAGTACACAACTTCCGTTGACAAAATTAAAAATAATATTCATATCAGTTAATGCAATCATTATCCCTTTATTTTTCAATCACAGTTATACTATCTTAGTAATATATTTATGCCAAAAAGCAAAAGACGACATAAATACTCTCTTCATTGCCCAAAGTAAAATCCTTCATAAGCCTAGTTTAACTATTATGCATGGTGGTTTTAATTGTTCATATAATTGTCTTCCATCCACTTTAAAACTAAAGCTAAATCAACTGGCCTTGCACTACTATTATTATTCCAACTTTCAAATTCTGTGCCATTTATTAGAGGTCAAGGATCTTTTCTCATGGATTTTTTTTTTGTTTCTTCTACTGGCCTCAAAACTTCAATTTACCTATCAAATGTTCCATTTTCTGACCATATCTGTGTAGCTCTCACACAAATAGCCTGTCAAAATTTACCAACAATTTATAAATTTACATTCAAGTGGCAAATTTCTAGACAATTTAAATTAACCGATATTATCCAATATAAATTCACCAACCAATTTCTTTAAAAAACTTGTTCTTTATTTAACTATATAAAAATTTACATTCAATAAGCAACGTTTCGACTATTTCTATCCTTATAGTCTTTTTCAAGCCACTAAGAAAAAATACAAACAATATTATCAATAAATAATAAATAAATAAATACACAAATAAAACAAAAATAAAAAATTAAAATTACAAATATAAACAAAATAGAATAAAAAATAAAATAGAATAAAAAATAAAATAAAAATATATATAAAAATATAAAATATTACCTTCCCCAAAAAAATAAAAAATCCAACAAAAAAATCTCTCAAAAAAATAAAAACCCTTTTTATTTATAACTAACAATTAAATTATTTAAATGGATAAAATTCCTCAAACTAGTCATTAATTGTTATCTTAATCTATCAGTTTTCTATTCATATATGGTTTAAATTCCTTAATGTAGAAAAATTTTTCTTGAGATATAATTTAAATTTAATTAAAAGGAAAATTGAAGGAGAAAATAAAATTAAAAATAAGGATAAAAAATTAGATAAGGTATACATAGGTTTTAAAGTATCACAAAATATTTTTATTGGAATTAAAAATATTTGTAAAAAAATAAATAAATATTAAATTGTTTCCTGTATATAAGAAAAAGAAAGATTTAAAAAAGATGATTAATTATTATGATAAGTTTAACATGCTTGAGGCAATGAAAGGAGTATATATTATTAAATGTTTAGATTGTTGGAAGGAGGGTAAAAGTATTTCTTATATTGGAAATACTAAGAATAAATTAGAAACAAGGTTAAAACAACATTTATCTGATAAAAAATCTGCAATTTATTTTCATAGGTGTAAATTTGGTCATACTGACTACAAAATTGAACTTTTGGAAACTGTAAATAATTATAAAGAAAGGTTTTTAAAAGAAAATTTCTACATTAAGGAATTTAAACCATATATGAATAGAAAACTGATAGATTAAGATAACAATTAATGACTAGTTTGAGGAATTTTATCCATTTAAATAATTTAATTGTTAGTTATAAATAAAAAGGGTTTTTATTTTTTTGAGAGATTTTTTTGTTGGATTTTTTATTTTTTGGGGAAGGTAATATTTTATATTTTTATATATATTTTTATTTTATTTTTTATTCTATTTTATTTTTTATTCTATTTTGTTTATATTTGTAATTTTAATTTTTTATTTTTGTTTTATTTGTGTATTTATTTATTTATTTATTATTTATTGATAATATTGTTTGTATTTTTTCTTAGTGGCTTGAAAAAGACTATAAGGATAGAAATAGTCGAAACGTTGCTTATTGAATGTAAATTTTTATATAGTTAAATAAAGAACAAGTTTTTTAAAGAAATTGGTTGGTGAATCTATATTGGATAATATTGGTTTTTATGGACTATATTTTTTTAAAGAAAAGAAGAAACATTTTTTCGGGTTTTAAATTTAAATTAACTATTGATGATAACTCTAATACATTAATTGCCAGTAATTATTATTATCAACTTCAGGATCTCTCTTCAATTAAAATATGGACACTATTAATAAGATTTATAAATAATTGTTGGTCTGATTACCATTGACATAATCTTGATGACATCAATTCAACACTTCAAGCTATAGTAAAATTCAATGATGCAAAACTCCTTATTCATAAGCTGTAAAGTGAAGCTAAACATCTAACTGCTTTTTATAACCAAAATACCATACTATGTAGGCTTAGAAAATTAATCTTTAATCTTGCAGCACTAATAAAAACTACAGTAAATTATGCAAACTCAACACAAGCTTATGCTTATGGCATTAATTTAATTCTGTTGAAAAAAATACACTCATGTCTGGTATTAATATTGATATTGAACTTCTTAATCATTTTTAAAAATATTCTTAATGGAGTTGGTTATCATCTATCCTCTACTAAAGGTAACATGCACCATTCTCAAAATAACTACAATTGGAAGCAACAAATTCTTGATGAAATTATGCACTTACATTAACACAACTCACTAGCAAATGATCTTATTCCAGCTAATATTTATAAGTATATAAATTATATTATCTTCCCCATTCTACATAAGTATTATAATCAACATAGTGATATTTATAAGCATATAAATTATATTATCTCCCCCATTCTACATAAGTATTGCTATCAACTTTGTTCACATAAATATCATACATCTAATCTATCCATTAATGTAATTTTCTGCCTTAGAAGGGACTTAAAAGCTTTATATTTTATGGGGTAAATGACCTGTGTCACATCACATTGGAAGATATTGATCAAATATTCTTTGCAAGAATTATTCTTAAACGACTAAATTACCATATCTTCCTTAAACTTTCCTCATGACATTATGCTGTTAAAACCCCACCAAAACATTTCAAGCTATTTTATTAGCACTGGAATCAATATTATATGCACACCAAAATAAATAATGTTGGATGTCAGCTTGACTTTAAGCTTGCTTTTGGTCTGGTAAACTGGAAATATTTATTTAACACATTAATCACACTTCTGCATAGGAATATACATTAATTATCAATAGAACCATTAAACTAAAAAAGTTCCAAACACCTCTTTTCCCCTTTTAAACCAAATTGCAGTATTACACAAGGTTCACCACTTGTTTCACTATTATATTCAATATGTATAGATTTCACAATAAACAGTGCTTAGACTGCCTTTTTCTTTTTTATCTTGGTACTACTGTTAAAGTGATATTTTTGTTAATGATATCTTGCTAGTCTTCAGATACCTATAAAATATTCCTTTAATTTTTCATATTTGGAACAAACTTAAAAGCCTAACAGGATCTACAATACAACTTTGTAAGTCATCCATGTGGCAAACAGCTGCAGGTCACAATATATCTTCATTATTCACAGGAACACACTAATCTTTCCTCAAAATTCTAATTAACTTATTCAAAACACAAGCCATCATCTAAATAATCTCCCATAAACAAGTTCAATACAAAAATAAAAGTTTTATGCCCCAAATTGCTCTACCCTATAGTAAAAGTTTATATTGTTAATGCTATTCTGGGTAGTATTATTGCCTTATATAGTCCATGGATGCATCTTTTAAGAAGTAATATTAAAATATTATGACCCCAATAAAATTATATATCTGGGCATTAAAATCACATCTACCAATTACAACTGTATGTTATCCTATTTGAAAATGTGATTTTAATCTAATAAATTACTCTAAATCATCTATATCTTATATCAGAGCTAAGATGTACATTGTAACCACAGTTAACTGCTTGCTCAACTTCCATATGCAAGTCATTTTTTTACTGATCATGTTATTGAGCATGCATACCTGTTTCACAATTATAACATCAAATCTTTAATTGGTATTTGATTTAAAGATCTGAAAAAATTATATATCATGACAGATATCTATAGTCAACTTTCCCAATTGCCCAAACTTTAATCAGATTCCAAATTATGTGTGTTTCTCAATCATGGCTAAAATTTTTGCATAACTTATTATTCAATGCAATTCCTACAAAAGTCTTCCTCATTAACCATTTTATATTAAATATGGATTCCCCATTTGGTACTTGTGTATAATTCAACCGATGACGTATTACCCTGAAGGCATATCAGTCTAATCTTGTGATTTTTAAGATAACGTCTCCAAGTGATCTGCGGACACATGTAATCGCTAAAATGTGTCCGCAGATCACGTGAACACGGTATGTTAAAAATCACAAGATTAGACTGATATGCCTTCAGGGTAATACATCATTGGTTGAATTATCCAGGTCACATGCTAAAAAATATTCAAAAATGAAAAATATCTGACGCAGGTCAGGCAAATACTAAAAAAAAATGTACACGCATGCGTCAAAATATTATTCTCAATTTTAAAATACAGCAGCGCGTAGTGCTGGAATTGGCGGGGGGCTCTGTATGTTTTTGTCAGGCCGCAGGCCTGGCGTACACATATATCAGTTATTGTATTACTCTCATAGCTGTATGATATAATTCAGAAATTAAAAATAAAATTAAAACGTAATTCAATGTAAGTTTGAGAATTGTAGAAATATTAACAAATATTTTTTGTAAATAAGTTTGAGAATTGTAGAAATATTAACAAAAACTTTTTGTAAATTTTAAATAAACACCTAAATAAAAAAGACGCAATCTAATGCAAATCTGGTATTAATGGCGCCGCACTCTTACATGCATTTGGTAATTTTAAAAACGTACTGCATATTGCAAAATTGATTTAAAAAATTATTTCAAATTATTTACACATTAAAAATGTAATGTAGAAATATTAACAAAAAGTACTTTACCCGAATTAATGCGAATCTGGCATTAATGGTGTCCTTGTTATCACATGCATTTGGTAATGTATATTCCAAATTTGTTTTAAAAAATTATTGAAAATTATTTACACATTAAACGTAATTCAATGTAAGTTTGAGAATTGTAGAAATATTAGCAAATATTTTTTGTAAATAAGTTTGAGAATTGTAGAAATATTAACAAAAACTTTTTGTAAATTTTAAATAAACACCTAAATAAAGCAATCTAATGCAAATCTGGTATTAATGGCGTCCAGAAAATGCCGCACTTTTACATGCATTTGGTAATTTTTAAAATGTACTGCATATTGCAAAATTGATTTAAAAAATTATTTCAAATTATTTACACATTAAAAATGTAATGTAGAAATATTAACAAAAAGTTTTTGTAAATTTAAAATAAACAGATAAATAAAAAACACTTTACCGGAGAATAAATTATTTACACATTAAACGTAATTCAATGTAAGTTTGAGAATTGTAGAAATATTAACAAAAAATTTTTGTAAATTTAAAATAAACAGATAAATAAAACACTTTACCCAAATTAACAGCTCAAAAAAGTAACTATGATGCCGTGGATAGCAAAATTGCAATAGACAGAAAAATCAAAAAATTTCCCAAACCTCTCTACGAATTTTAAATCTCGCGGGTGAAAAAAAAAAATTGACTCTCTGATGGATTAATCACGCCAGTCACTTGGTTACCATGACAATGTTGTCATGCAAAAAATGTCGATGTCTACCGGAAGGGAAATCGGTAAGTCAAAAATGTCATTGGTTGAATTATACACAAGTACCCCACAGGGATCTTATGTAATAGTCACCCAGAAGACATGATACACAGTTTTGAAACATGTCCAAACTTCTCATCTTTAAGACATTTTGTATTCCACAAGCAAATAATTAATCTAAAAGAACTGCTTGAGAAAAATATCAAAAAATTTAATCCATATAATGCCATAGTAATTCTTTACACTATTAAAACCATTTAGCTTGCTCACTATTCTGTAATAAACATTGGTATAATATATATTTACATGCCTTAAAATATATACCCAGAAATACTATAAAAAATTTAGCAAAACAATATTTTTTTTAGTTGTTCATTGTTTTAAAATGATAGAAATTATACTTTAAAATTGAATCATCGTATCTGCTTTTAGTCACTAGTCAAAATAACTATATTTTATATAGCATGATTCTTATGGCATATAAAAAAATTCCCACTGTACATATACTAATACTTGTACATAATTTGTAATTAATAAAGTTTATTTTATATAAAAAAAATTGCAATATAGCATTTAAAATACAAAAGCATAGAATGTTTATTTAACAGTAAGTAAAATAATAAATCAAATCAATATCATATAATTTTATTTGAATAATATGCTTTTGGATTAAAACTGTTTGGATTAATAATAGTCAGCCTGTATTTATTTATTTACTTGGAATAAAATGTATTTTAAAACTAAAAAAAAATAATTTGAAATTAATGTTAAAAAGTATTACTTATTTTTTGAAATTCAACACCTTTTTAATTTTTAAAATTAAAAAATAATTGATTCCTTTTTAAAAAAATTAGAAATAATCAATTTTTTCCCCAACCGGTTAAGTATTTTGTTTGGAACGCACTAATCGACTTTTTTGTTATTTTTCTTTCAGTTGTATTTTTTAATAAAAAAAAGTAACTCTTCAAAAAGTCATTATGTTTTAAATAATTTTTTTTAAAAGCATTCAAATGATTAAAATATTTATAATAGCTTGGCTAAAAAATGTATTTAGCAAAAAAAATTTCTCTTAATGAAATCTGTGTTTTAATTAAATTTTATAAAAAGCATATAAGTCAATAATAAAATTAATCTGATAAATGTTAAAATCAATTTTCTAATTAAAAATTAATTAAACACAATAATAAAGTTTTTGATATAAAAGCCCTTTTTTTATTTGATGTAACATACATTTTTGTTAGACTAATTTTCTTTGAAAAACCAAATATATTCAAACAAATACTAAATATAAACATTTCAAATCATTAAATAAATAATAAAGTTTTAAATATATATATAAACAAATAAACTAATTTTGCTGAAAACATCAATAAAAAAAAGTATATCTTCTCTTAAAAATAAATTTTGCTATACTTGTTTTGATAAACACAAAATGTCAATTAAAATCTTAATTGTTAAATGTTTTTCAACTAATATACTCGTTATAATATTAAATTTTGTTTGAAAGCTTTTAGTGATAAATCCATTGGTTGTATAAAGATTGGATAGATGTAGAGAGCTTGAAAGTTTGAGTTCAAATCCCTTCTAATTATAATTGTTTAATTTATTAAAAAGCAACATTATCTATACTATAATTAATATTAACTTCAATTTTTTAAATAAATATGTAAATGCAGTTGTATAATTTGTCCAAACTTCAAATACTTTTTAGCAAAACTCTTTATTTGTACATACACAGACACCTATGTTTCGACTGACCTGCAGTCTTCTTCACAGCAAGTCTATTTTGATCTTCCAACAAAAAGGTCAAAATAGACTTGCTCTGAAGAAGACTGCAGGTCAGTCGAAACATTTGGTGTCTGTGTATGTACAAATAAAGAGTTTTGCTAAAAAGTGTTTGAAGTTTGGACAAATTATATTTATAGGATATTACAGCAAACATAAAGAAAAGTGTAATTTTGGTAAATGCAATTGTATTAATATTATACTTTATGTATATAAAGATTTTTACAAGAAATTAAAAAAAATTCCGATTGAGGTATTTGGTAAGATCAAAAAATATGAAATATTTTTTTATTATATTAAATCTTAATATTACATTTTTTATAATGAACCTATATAATTATAACTTGAAAAAACCTAATTGTATCAAATATTTTTAAGTGTATTTATAAGTAAAGTTTTGGAATTTAATAATTATTAGACTAGCAGCTTAGATCAATTATCAAGTATGCTAATTAGTTATTTTGAAAAATAAATTCAATCAAATGTGTTTTACAAAGAAATTTATAAAAGATAGATGAAATTAAAATATTTCAGGTTTGTGGTAAACACAAAGTTGGTGTGTTTGAGTCAAGAGGAAAAGTGCAGCAAATGTTTAATTGCTTACCTTTTAAAAATTATTAAATAAAATGTATGAAAAATTTAAAAAAACAAAAGAGTGAAGCTGAAATAACTAATGTGTATTATCATGTTTTTATCTAAGGATAATCAGCTTGTATCAATGGAAAAACATTGAAGTTCCATTAGGAAGATTCAAGATTTATTAGTAATTTGCATTAAGTGTTATTGACTTCTTATCAGTAAATAATTGACTCAAATTTAAATTACAATTGGAAAGTATAATAAATTAGATATGAAAAATGTCTATTTGGCCTTCATAAAAAAGTCATTTTGGATTTTATTGAAATTCATTCTAATTAGCCATTGTAATATATAAATAAAAAAACATTATTTTAATTAGCTATATCAAAATTTTAATATATATATATATATACAAGCCATTAACATATTTGTGCACACAGACAAAATCAGTAATAAGTTTAAGAATATATACTTATTGTTAACTTATTTTTAAATCTATTCTGGTCTGAAGTATATGCTTGTATTCAAAACAGAATAATTTAAAAGAAATCATTTTTAGCTTTTAGGTTTTTTTGAAAAATAAAATAAAATAAAAAATATTGTAATATAAATTAAAAATTTATATTAATTTGATCTTGTTTATACAACTCAGTCAAAGTTATTTATTTAATCAGAAGTATAATGTATCATCATCATCATCATCATTATTATTATTGTCTATAATCTATATCATATTGTGTATTATTGATTACATTTTATGCATTTATGATCATATGTTTTTTATATGAATCTAGTTAGCTTAGATTTGTGTATGAAAAATGATAGACATGCTTGACTTATTCAAACTAATTAAAAAGTTGATATTCTTCAGTGAATTCAACTAATGGCTCATGCTATTAAATTTTTGTTTGCCCATGGTATTATAGACATTTAATAAAATTTAAGCAGATGCTTTATTCCATTTGTGATTTACTTATAGATACCAAATATATTCTTTAATTGATTGATTTAAAGAAGATCGAAATGATTTATTTTTAAAAATCAGTATTTGCTCTTAAGCATCTATAAACACTCACGCTGTGTTTAAAAGCAGTTAAAATACAAAATCCACTTCATCTTTTCATTTATATACATGATATAAGTAGTTAAAATTTTATCTACTCTTGAATTAAAAAAACAAAATAAAGATTTTTCTTTCATGTAGAGATTGTTTTTAAAATACACAAAAATTGCATAGATGTAAAATATTTAATGTGAAGTGTTCAAATGTTAAAAAAATGAATAGTAGAAAAATCATAAAAGTTTTAAACTAAACTAAAAATGTGTTTGAAAATTTGATTCATTTGTATGTAAATTAACAGTTATTGTATTATTATAAACTGGATTTTATATATGTAGAACTTATAATATAAATGCATTTGCTAGATCACTGTTGAATGGCTAAAATATACTATATTGATATGGTAAATTCATTCATGGTTTTGTTGTGTAAATTCAATGTTGGATTCAAAAAAGAACATCTCACTTAATTAGATTGAGATATTATTAAATTTGAAATCAAATCCAAAAAGACTATTTCTGTAATTAGGTTGAGTTATTACAAATTTGGAATTTGGATCTATAGTGGCCACTCCTCAGAATTATTGTAGGGAAGGTGCATTCATTATAAAAATCTGATACTAGATACTTGTGGGAAACTATGCTATGAAGCTAATTATATGAATAAATTTATTGTATTTGTTAGGGTCAGACATATCCAGGTTGTATTGAAGGCCAGTAATTTAATCTATAACAAGACAGTTTGATCATATAATCATGTTAATTTTACAATATGTAATTGAAAGATTAAACTTTTAAAGTTAATCAAAATAAGTTTTAGACATTTTATAAATAACCTTGATCATTTCATATTTGTTTTTTAACATGCATGTGAACTAAAAGTTAAAAGATAGTGAGGTAATGACTTATGAAAGCAATTCTTACTATTAAATTATAATAATAAAGATAATCAAAGAAAATTTTCATAAATTCTTTTGATAAAATCTGTAATGTAAGCATCTTTAGTATAAAGAACATTATACCTTGGTTGACAATTATGATATTCTAACTAAATAACGGTTTTGTTATTTGTTTAAGTAGTGTTAACTTTTTTTATAAGTGATAATGACTGACCTGGTCATTATTATTGCATATTAAAAAAAAATCACATCTTATTTAAATATATAAATGAAGAATGCATGTGTATATATTTTTTGATATTTAATGTCACGTGATATCTGAATCACCCAAAATAAATTTAAGCATGTACAAGTGAAACTTTACAATATATATTGTACCATCTTTGTTATTGTTTTTTTATATGTCATAGCCTCGGCCGGGACACGAAGCCACAACTGTCTGCAACCAACTACTTGCTTGCAAGGTGTCTGCGATAACATCTCGGCTAACAATGCTTGACCACCTTTGTTCAGATATAAATATGGAATCATTACATTCTAAAAAGAACTTGTTGGCTTACTTCAATTTTCAATTGTTTTAAAAAAATCAATAGGTTACAATATTAATAAATATTTCTTGATAACCCTAATAATATAACATTTGTAAAGTTTAAATTAACTGACCATTTATCAAATTGGGAAAGATTTAATAGATTGAAATGAATATTCACATATCATTTATTGGTGTTATTTTTATTTAGTAACTATATTTAATGAATATAAATAAGTAAAATAATTAATTGTTATTTAGTGTGGGTATGCATATGTGCATGTATAGTTAAAATAATATGAAATCATACATATTTAAAAATATTCTTTATATATAATTATTTTAATAAGCAATTAAAAAATATTGAATATAATATATTAATTAAATAAATACAAAGGGTATATTTATATTTTATTTAAATTGTGATTTTAAAAAAGGATTTTAATTTGCAGATTTATTTTAGTACTATTATTTTTTTAATAAAGATTTTGTTTATTTATTATAAAATTAAGGAATTTTTTTTTCTCATATGTCATAGCATCGGCCAGGATGCGAACCCACAACCATCTGCAAACAATTACTTGCTTGCAAGCTAACAATGCTAGAAATATTTTCATTATACAGACACAGCAGCTTTGCAAAAAAATTGTCTTTAATCAAAAAAAAATGTAACTCTTTATAACATAAACAATAGGAATGGGTTATATTTGAGTGAAATCATAGGAACAATATATAAGATAATTACATAAATGTTTTGTCATTGAGAAAAGTTTGAGACTAGATCTTAATCTGCTTCTCAATAAGTAAAGTCATTGCATTAAATATAGTATTAAAAGTTGAATTTTTATATAAAAATGAATGGTTAGGCAAAGAAGAATGTTCACTCCAAAAAAATTCTATCTTTTGAAAGGTCTATTAACATCTTGGAATAAAATCATCTCAACATACAATGTATTTTAGTACCATCAGAATATAGCACTTCACAGAATACTCTTTTTGCTACAATGTCTGTCAGCACTAATATATCTAAAAAATACAACTTGAAAATCACTACAAATTAAATTTGCAATATTACAGTAATGTTATTATGAAATGTCAAAGAATTAAATAGTACTATTATTCATATAAAAATAGAAGTAGTAATATCTCAAAGTTTTACTATTGATGACTTTATTTAAAATGTATGCGTTATTCGAGTGGATGAAAATTGTGTTTTGAACAGTGAGATTAGAGTATTACTGAATATTAAATATAATGATTATGTAATGTAACTTCATATGATAAAAAATATAAATATTAATAAATTAATTGTTTCAGAATAATAAAGAGTATTTAATTCTTTTTATTTTATTTTTTTAAAAAAAAAGACAACATTAGCTTTATCAAAATTAATAGTGTGACCTGTATCCTTTTCATGGATATATAAAGCAGAGCTAAGATAATTATTTCTAACCCTACTTTTATGTAATTTTTTTCTTTCATTTAAGCACAAACTACTGTCACCTATATGAATAATATACACTACAGTAAACAAATATATAATGAAAACATACAATCTGCTTCACTACAAATTCCTTAACTACAAATTCCATTGAAAACATATTTATTAATACATATCAACAGGAAAATATTTATTTGAAAATAAAAAAATTGCTTGTAAAAAGGGTATTACTTTGAATAAATTATTAAATAATACAAAAGGAATTTTTGATAGAAAGACTATTATCTCGTTTTTCTAAGAATGTATATATATAAGTCAGAGTAGTTTGAACTTAAATTAAAAAATAAAGATACATAAAAATAGGGGCAGAAATAAATATCTTTTTTTTTTTTATATATCCATGAAGGAGATAAAGACTACACTATTAATTTTGATAAGGTTAAGGTTATCTTCTTTGAGGCAAATGAAATAAAGAGAATAATTAAATAAATCTTTATTAGTAAAAATGTATAAATCTAAAGCAATTAACATATTTAAAAGTTTTTTATATTAAGGAGATATGGGCAATGTTTAGTTTAAATATATTGTTATTTTATAGTTCTTTACACTTGAGAAGTCTTCTTGTAGCAGTGAAACCATTGGTTGTGTTTTAGAGTTTATATTTTTTTTGATAATCTATTTGAGTTGTGAATTTGGAATGTGTGCATATATATACATTTTGAAAATATATTTTAAATTATATCTAAATTTTCATTAAACTAAGATACACTCTTACTGTACAATATTTTAGCTAAAAATCATTATTTTTTTTAGATTTATATTTCAATAAGCTTTGTTCTATCATTTTCATTTATCCACCATTTATTCTTTTGGGTCACTTGAAACTGTGTGCCTACAGTCACTATATTATTATGTTTTATAATATAATAATATAACGAGATAAAATCATTCATTAAAAAGTAATCTTATTTAATTATTGTAATTAATATTAACATTAATTTTTTTTTGCATGGTTTAGAGCAGTGATTAAGTGTCACACTTTAGCATCTATGGTCTTTGAATCTCAGTTCCAACATTTCTAGTGATCCAAACTAGTATACAATTCCAAGCAAGGAAGTAATTTAATTATTTATATATTCTCATTTTTTAAAACATATAAAATTACCTAGTTCTTAAAAATATATAAAATATGTACTTTATATATTGTAACAGTCAAGTTTGTACATTTGCATAACAGAATTCAGAATCTAAGCAAAAGAGACCGAAGCTAACCAGACTAGGACAATAACATTCCAAGTCTGATCACACTTCAACTCGTAAGCCAGTATTCCAAGACTCAAGACTCTATGAATGACCACATTGAAATTACACATAGTATACTCCTTTATTCACAGCCGACATAGGTCAGGGAGATGCAGTAAGACTGATAAATAAAAGGTTCTTAATTGTCTAAAATATATCATTAATTTAATTTAACTAATGCATAGTATTCACATATATAGATTATAAATAATAATTAGAATTGGATTGAATTAGATCAATAACAAGACAGAGAACAAAATACACTAAATTAATTATACATTTATTTACAATTCATATATATGTCATTTATTTACAATTGGAATGACAATATTTTACAGCATTTCAGCATAAAATGTACACAAACATTGGGTCGATAAGAGAACACATTCTCTTTTTATACTGAATTCAAAATAGCTTAATATAAGTAATAATTAAAATTTGCATAGATGGGTTCAACAGATGCCCATCTTATGAATTGCTTTACAACTAATACATAAATAATCACTACATTATGTCTATAAATCTGGTTATGCCAAATTCTATTAAATTTGTGGCTGTTAGATAAGTAATTATATTGAACCTTAATCAGTCTAAAAATTCATTATTTATTAAAAATACAATATTATTTAATGAGTGCATAAACCAGCTCAAGTAACGATCGATCGAACATGGCTTTCGAGAGAAAATTTCAGATCAATGCTGAAAGTGCTATATAAAGGCGGGAGAGTTGGCTGCCTAAGATTTTACCAATGTGCTATGGCACAGGTAAATAACAATAGGAAAAGTCACTCTGCAGATGGATGAATAACTCCAGGGTTCTTGCAACAAATGCCGGTACCCTGTAACTGATCACCATGCTGCATGAAAAGGAACATTGTGTTCAGGAATGGCGGGGGACTTGCGTGCTAACCTGGCCTTGGCTCAGGCTTTGCTACTGCTCTACCCTATAAGAGAAGATGTGCTGGTGATGCCATGGCTCCATCTTAAAATATGTATAGCAGCAAGACAAGAATAAATTTAATAAAATAATGGATCACATCCACCAAGCAAAGAATATTATATTTCATACTATGAAATACAAGACAATAGCATATTAGTGTTATCAAATTGGGACCAACTTTTTTGTAGCCTAATAATAAATGTCTATGCTACTAAAGGGGATATTAATAAATCTTTACTTTGACACGCTCGATCTATTAGGTTACTTATAGATAATAAGTACTTTAAAGAGGGAAAGTATATTTTATGGACATAAAAACATAAATGATAAATATACTTTTAACTATTATCAAGGCTAAATTTAATTCTTAATAAAACTATAGAGTTAAGTTTTTAAATGGTTGATTAAACAAAGCCACATTTCACATTTTAAATCATCATTAATAAAAAAAATAATGAGTGCAAGTCGTTATTATTTTATAAAATAGGATTTCGAAACCACGCAGCAAGTTGATGCTATAAACCAAATTGTATGAAGACTTTGTTAATAATATCTTCTTAAAAACATAAAATTAAGTGCTCGCTATTTTGAAACACTGGCATATGGAATATAAAAGCATTTAATTAAAATAAGCAAAAAAATATAGACACAACCATAGTGATATAATTTTAAATTAGACACTAAATAATTTACTTTTAAATGAATGGAAAATATAAAATAGTCAGATTATTTTAACTGTAACAACATTAAATTTTGATAGCAATTTACATATTATTTTAAATATCAAATGGATTTAAATTTTGGTTATACTTAGTTTTATAATTGTTTTAAAGAGAGAGTTAGTTAACTTAAATAGAAATTTACACAGAGCTCTGCGGTTTGAAAATAAAATGGTACCGGTATTATTTATCTGAACTGCAAATTCTTGGCTGTAGATTTGGTGAGTTTGACTGGGGTGGCTGGTGGCATCATCTTTTTTTTAAGTGTCATAGCATTGGCCCGGGATGCGAACCTGCAACCCAGGTAACTGCCTGCAAGTGCAAGGCAGTTGCGCTGACCTCTCGACCACCAATGCAAGACAGTGGCATCATCTTTCCCGTTCTGTTAGGTTTGTCTCCCCGTGGAGTAACAGCAAAGAAAAGCTTGCTTTTAGCTGGACATAATAAACATTAAACAAATGTGGAGACAGGCTGCAATTCTCTCTAAAATATGGCTGTTCTTTTCGTTTAAAAATACAGAGTATTTATAGGTTTTCTCAAGCATTTACATTATCGGAATCTATCACCTCAAGACCCATTAACTCAAGAATTTAATTAAATATTATCAAATTTATAATCCAGATTTTTTTTATCTTAGATGACTTATGGGATGTTAGAAACATTCCCTAAGCTATTATAATTTAAGATTTTTCATTGCAAACAATTTCCAATTTAGATTTCATAACTTTATCTCAGCTAAGGAGATTTTAATTAGCTAATTTTGAACTAATTTTACTTTTACCGATTTCAGGTGTGGTCGTTAATGACACTTGTTTACAACCAAAAATCTTTTTAATTACTTGACCAGCTTTTATTTTTAATCTTACATAAAATAAGAAACTTTTACTAAAAACAACCTTTTAACATTTTTTAAAAACGAAAACCTTTTTAACATATTCTTTTAAATAACTTACAAACATATTTTGATATAACCTTTAAATATATTTTCAAGAAACTTTTTCCCTAAAATACATTTAAAACAAGAAATCTTTTAACAGTCTTTTAAAGAAACATTTAATATTATTTTAGATAAATGTTTTTACATATTTTAAAATCATGCCTTCCTTCTATATAGCACAGATTATATATCCACATACAGATTTACAATATTAACAACAAAATTAATAATTTGCTTCTAACTTAAATAATAAAACAAACATTTTTAGAAATATTAAGTGAATTTAGTATGCTATAATTTTACTAATCGTATCTAATTATAGCGTTGGTTCGCACGTAAATATATAATACTGTTTAGACAGATATGAGCTAATTTTCAGTAGGTTTATAATAATGGGTGATCTATAATTAATAATTTTATAATTAAAAAGTTTACTCTGCTCTTATATAATCCATAATAATTGCTTTACTTTTTTGTATTGATGAGTTGAATTTTTTACCTTTGCATATGTATAGTCCAAAAATATTATTTTGTTGACTGAAGTAAATGTTTTTTTCTTCATCGTTTCACATCATTAAATTGGACTTATTGTCAAACTTTTAATAACTTTTTGAAATAAAATTAGTTTCCTTGTTCTTTTTTATAGTTAAGTTGAATTAAGCAGTAAGATAAAGAAGTAGAATTACTTTTTTTTAATTGGAGCTATGTATAGTGTGATAAAAATCTAAATTAAATTTTTTATTAATGAATGAAGTTTTTCTTATTTGTATATATCACTAAACAATCTTTTTTCACTTCTGAATTATATATATTTAAAATATTGCACAGTTTCTGCATACATGCTTGTGATGTACTCGATTTAATGTTACTTACGAGAAACAACCAAATACACCTATTCAAGTAACTATTACTCTCTTGCATAAAATTAAGATATCCCACTTAACAGATACAAGATTTTATTAGTATGAAAAATAACAATCATTTATAAACAGAATTATCATTAGTTCTACTAGCACCTGTAAGGCTTACAAAAATACTAATAAGACAGGTATAGTCTGTATAATTACCCTAGGTGGTCTTGGTACCTTCAGACCCGAATATCTGGTTCTTCTCCCATTGGTGGTCCTGTTCTAAATTCGCGCTACACTTAAGTCTCTCAGAAAATCAGGACTGACACTAATTTGTTCTTTCTCTGCTAGATTATATCTACTTTTTGTTTTATTGTTTATTCCTTATCAATTTTAATCACCAAATTATTCTGGGCTTATTTCTGAACTAATTAATTAAATTGTTCTTTACCTTTTTAATCCTTCGTTTAATTAATTATTTATTCGGATCTTCTATCTTGTTTTACTCCTTTCTTTTTATAAAATATCTATATGAAAAACCATTTGTAATTTCTAATTTTCATTTTTATTAAATCAACTCCTTTACTTTTACATGTAATTATTCAACACTTTTATCTTCTGGAGTACACACAGTTTCAAACGTATTTTTTCTTAATATTAATCGTACTACAACATAACAATGCTTTAGAAAATCTATTTCCTATTCCTTGAAAACAATGCTTTTATAACCTGTCATTCATTTATAGTTTATTAAGAAAATTAAGCAATAGCTGTGGAAGATTACAAATCAGTCAAAACAGTTATTAAATAAAAGATTACAAAAACCATGCATTCAAGTGTCTAAGAAATGGTTTTTAAAAAAATATTAAAAAGATTTGAAATTTTTAACAAATATATATTGAAACAGGTGGTGGGTTTATAAAAGAAAAAGATCACTTATGGAGAAGTGAACAAAATCTATATATTTTAACTCTTTAATACATTAACTTTATGATGGCAAAATTATAAGACTTTTATACAAAATATGAGACATAAATTATTCTTAATATATTTGATCTTCACCTGATGCAATGTACATATTGCTACACTACGACCCCTTAAGCAGAGAAAAGAGTACTCAAAGAGTACTTGTATCCAGGCCTGCAGATATACATGTAAAATATATGTAACTGATCACATTTGAAGGAAACAGATTTCTTCTCAACTGTTGAATTCAACACATATCATTCAAAGCACTTTTTTGCTTCGGAGTAAACCCCGGGTGCCAGTCAGCTACAAAAACCAATGTGTTTTGAATGATGGCCAACTAATTCAATGCCTAAATATCCCATAACTAGCTCAGTCACTTATAATATAATAACAAATTATTGCTGTAACTAGTGGTAAAGAATTGGCTGACAAATTTAAGCTCAATGCTAATTTATTTTAAATACACATTTATTATTCTGTTTTAAATACTTTATAAGAGCTTAATTAATTTAGACAATGATAATTATATATACTAACTATGCACACACTCTGCATTTATATAATAAACTATAAGATAACAAGTAATAAATAATATATGGCATTTAAATAAACAGAAAATCAATATAATACAACAAAGAATATTCACATACACCGCATTTCAAAAACACGCACATCAATAGTTCTTTTATGCATGCTATAGAATTCATTTGTTTACTGACTCTGGAGACTTCTAATTATTGCAATGGCTACTTTAAATGAGAATAAGAAAATGTTATTTATTGCCTAGGATTTGAACATGGATATTTCTTGCTGTTTGCTGTTTGTAATAAAAATATTTCTAAATGGTTAGATTTGAGGTTATTCTTGTGGAGATTTGATGCTTATTATTCTGAGGCATTTTCTTTAAAACAATTAGATATTGACAGCAGATGTTTAAGTTGTTAGGCAGGCATTATTTTCATGGGCAGGTTGGCTGTTTCATTGGACTCAGGCTAGAGCAAAGTCATATGTTTTTGATGATGATTAACAATGCATGATGGATTCTGGATACATACAGGCTGATCTGAAGAGATCGGAAGAAATAAACTGACTGTAATCTGAACTCTTTAGTTAAATGAACTGAACTGACTGTAATCTGAACTCTTTAATTAACTGAACTGAACTGATTGTCCGATGAAAAAACTGGACTATTTATTAGAATGACCTGTTGTCATTTTGGTGTCCTCCAGCTATATTGGTTGTTGAAATTCCTTAGATAAGCTTTTGATTACTTGTTGTTTGAGATCTTTAATTAGCAGCCATTGCAAACTTGTTGTTTTGTGGATTTTGTTTAATTCATAGCCATCCCAAATTATGTGTTACAATATTTTTTAACTTGTCATTTTTTCCTTATTATTAAACATGCACATATATATTTTATCAATCCTTATGTTTACAATCATTTGATTGACACACATATATATTTGCATTTCTTTAAACTATGGGAAAAGACTTATTTTCTTTAAATTAAATGCAAAGAGATAATATAAATCTTTTATATTAAAGATTTATATTTTAAACTGATATACTTTTAATTTTTCCCTCTTCCAATTAATTAATTGTAACTTTTCTAAATTATTTTTTTTTAGCAATGTGCATTTTGTTTAATAAAAAAACTCTTCAAACTTTTTATAAATAACAATCTCTCAAACTGAATTGTACAACTTTTATTGATTATTTTCTTTTATTGAGCTGTATTTTATTTTAATAATTTTTAGACAAAAATCATATATATGTACCAATAAGATGTTGGTACAATATATATATATATATATATATATATATATATATATATATATATATATATATATATATATATATATATATATATATATATATATATTGCAACCTATAAAATTATGAAAATAATCAAATGGCTTGAGGAAGAAATGGGCAGTATTGAACTGGTATGTCTTTTAAATGCATTTTATATAAGTTTTTCTAAGTGAATATGGTCTATCTAGGCACAACTAAACTACCTAAACCTAAACCAAGTTACATTATATACCTACTCTTGGATGTACCTGGTTCAAATTTATTTGGCACATTATTTAAAACAGGATATAGGATTTTTTATTTTAGAACCATATCACATTTGCACTAACATTAAGAAAAACAAAACATTCTTATGATTTTTTAGTTGTGCAAATAAAATTGTCAGACTAACTATTACTTAAGATTTAATATCATTAGTGCATAATAAACACTCTCATATTGTCTTGCTAGCTCATATTAAACACTGCAGGTTTATCATAACATTTGATGTGCTTTGATGGTAGTCATCATCTTATAATGTCCCACAAATAATAGACAAGCACAGTGAGAACTATTATTTATATGGCCATTAAACACATTTATTTAAACTATTGATTTAAAACATGATGATGATGATAATGGTACTTCCATCCACAGCTTTAGAACTAACTCTCAATATAAAGTCTTATATTTTATCAACTTATGTTTACTTACCTAAAACCCTCATATTTAAATTATGACAATATTCCTCAGTGATGATGATGGTCATAACTAATCTCATAACATAGAATTTAGCTTTTTATAAATGTATCATTATTTATCTAACATTATTATATTTAAATTATGATGTAACAATTAATGTTCACCAGTGGTGATGAATGATCATAATTAACAAGACAATGAATAACTCTTAATAAAGATAAACACCTCTTTTAATAAAAAACAAATTAACATTTATTACTGACTGATAAAATACACATTATATTAAAAAGACATATAGAAAAATTAATATAAATAATAATGATCAATTGTTTACATTTTAAATAATGTAGCGGGTGTACTCGTTACCCGTATACTTATATATATCCTCTCCTTATCTAATCAGAATATTGATAAGAAAACTCGTATCTTTCTCACAGCATATTTATGGACGTCAGTTTTTTTTTTTTATTTTAGACTCCAAGCGCCAAACTTACTTTTTACATAAGTATTATGCTGGAAGATCAGAATACAATTGTGATAGGGCCACACCTCTAGCTCAGTACTCAGGGCGGGTGGTCAATAAACCGTAGGAAAATGTACGGGGGACTCCATGCATCTCTTAACAAGGAAATCCGAACCAATTGCCTAAATTCGTGGACTATCTTTCATGAGTTAAATAAAAAAAAAATATACATGTAATACAAGCTTTAAAATAACACCTTTTATTATAATTTTTCCCTTCTTTTCCTTTTTGGAAAATATTTGCCTGTATCCCCCCCCCACATTGTTTACATAAACTAAGAAAACATACATATATACTGTGTGGATTTTCAACTGAATAAGAAACGAACGTATGTACAGACAAAATCTAATCAGCTGGATTTGAACGGCCTTCTCAAAAAAAATATCTTTCTTGCCTTTGTTCATTCTCCTTGAAAACTTCGGAGAGAACGTGGTAATAGTTAGAAAATAAATATTTTAAGTTCACATTACCTGCAATTTTGTCCGATGTGATCCCCGGGGATATTAAAATAGGACGAAAACATATGAAATTTGAAATAGACGCACGAGGCGGTTTATCACGCTATAATCCATTTTCGAGTCGGGTCAGTTCTTTTGTGAAAAGTTAATAGATCTCCGGTAGATGTTCTCCGTTTACTGCCGCATGGTCTCTTCGGGGTAAGGCACAGAAAACCCAGCACGCTTAAGCTTTTACCCCACTGTACGCATATTCGGCCGTAGCCTTAGCTATTCTTTTTTTTTTAAAAAAAAAAAAAATGGCGATTCCCTTCCAAAAAGGACACAACCAAAAAGACCAAACTACTTCTCTACTCTCCCTGTCACTTTTTTTTTTTTTTTTTTTTTTTCACTCCTCTCTTTTGTCCTCGCAAAAACAGTCCGCCCCCTTTTTCCTCACCACGTGGTATAGATGGCCAGTTAGGCTAACAAGCAAAGAAACTTTTCGCACCTTCGGATATTCTGGCAAACAACATTCCTGACCTTTTTCAACCCTTCCTTTTTTTTTCTTTCTTTTTTTCTTCTTTTTAAATTCCTCAGATAAGGTCTCCAATACATATTTTTTTTTCTTTCTGTTCTCTTACAATAATCTCATCTTGGATACCAAATTTATTCATACGTTCGTTTCTCATTATTATTATTTTTTTTTTCTTCTTTTGAAATTGTCCATCCACACCGCACATACATACATGTATCACTTTCACTAAAAACAAAACGCAAATTCCCCCCACTCCCTCTTTTCTCACTTTAATAAGATTTTAAACATTTTCTTCCACTAACAAAATAAATACTAAAACGGAATAAAACCAAACTATATGAAACTAATTAAAAAAAATATATAACACATGTGTGCGCTTTTCTACATTGTAAACAGGGTTTAAACCCGACCGTTTACAATACCCTCCTCCCGGAAGCCTTCAAATACGGTCTACGTATTTGAACGGCTCCTAGTTCAGTGGCACGGGCTTGAGTGAACGGGCATTGTATGATCCCTTCATCTCTTGCCCAGTATTCACCCAGAAAGCGTTATCACCCTGACACTTAACAATAGGGTACGGTCCATCGTATAAACTACAAAATTTTTTACAAATAAATTTTCCTGGTTCGCTCACGTGAGGGGTCTTTACCATAACTAGGTCGCCCACTTTAAAATGATACGGCCTCCCCAGGGTGTGTTTGTTTCTTTCTTGACTCCTTTTTAACAGTGTATGATATGCCCGCTCTTGATCCTCCTCCATGTTGATCGGTAATTCCTTCGGTCCGGGTATTTTAGTCTTGATCAATCTGGGAGCATGTTTTCCCATCTGGAGTCGCATGGGGGAAAATCCGGTGGACTCGTTAACCGCCCAATTTATATAATTAAGTATTTCTGGAATTTTCTTAACCCATCCGCGGTGATTAGTGGGGATATAGGTCCTAAACAACCGACCCAACTCACGCATCACCCGCTCACATGGGTTTGATTGAGGATTCCTAATCGATGTCAGTACATGTTGGATCCCCGACTTGTGAACCCATGCTTTCCACTCTCCCGAGATGAACGGTGTACCATGATCCGAGAGGATACTTTGAGGTTTTCCTATGGTAGCAAAATATTCCTTCTCCAGCAAACGTATGGTGCTTCGGGCATTAGCTTGATTCATGGGATATGCGGCCACAAACTTACTAAATAAATCATACACCACCAACAAATATCTTTTTTTATTGAACATGGGTAATGGCCCGTAATAATCTATGGCAATCATCTCACGAGGCCTCCTTGGAATTATCGAGCTCATGGGACCTGCATAATTTTTATTTGCAGGCTTAGTTTTTTGGCAGAGTTCACATTGATTGATTATCTTTACTATAGTTCTATGCATGTTTGGCCAATAAAACCACTTCTTAAGCCACTTTTCTGTCTTCCACACCCCATAATGTCCAGATAGTTGGTGGACGTGAGTCACCACTGCATCCCTCATTGGTTGTGGTACTATAGGCCTCCAGCTTTCTGTTCCCCCATCCATTTTGTACTGGAGCACATCCTGGTCAAGTCTATATCGGTGTATCCCACGTCCAGGCTCATTGTTATTCTCGCTCCTTTCCCCTTTCAGTTGTCTGATTATTTTACCTAGAGGAGCATCATCCCTCTGACACTGGGACAATCTTTTAAGGTCATTCTCTACTTTATCATTCATCCCCAAATTTACCCCTGCCACGTATAAATTCTCAACCTTCAGGTGACTCGATGGCACACGTACTGGATTGCGACTAAGAACATCAGCCACGATGTTATCTGACCCCTTACAATGTTTTACCACATAATTATATTCTTGAAGGTATAAGCTCCACCTTACCAACCGACTGTTTGTCAGATAACTGTGGTTAATAAACTCTAAACTCTGATGGTCCGTAACAACAATTATTTTTGATCCTAACAACAATGTGCGGAGTTTTTGAAATGACCAAACAATAGCCAAAGCTTCCTTTTCAGTGACAGTGTAATGTCTCTCGGGGCCCTTGAGCATTCTACTCAAGAAATATAGTACTTTTGCCTGACCATCCTCTTGAATCTGCGATACTGTCGCTCCCAGCCCGTACCCACTGCTGTCGGTTTGCACTACGAAAGGTTTTTCAAAATCAGGAAAAGCAAGCATTACGTGTTTCATGAACCCCTGCTTCACCTTCTCGAATGCCTGACTTTGTTCCTCACCCCACTCCCACATTGTCTCTTTTCTCAATAATCTAACCAATGGTTCCATATGTTGAGCAAATTGTTCCTGAAAGCGGTTATAGAAATTACACATACCCAAGAAGGATCGCACCTGCTTTTTAGATCTTGGTGCAGGAAAATCTTTGATGGCCGAAATTTTATCTGGGTGTGGCTGAACACCCTGAGCGCCTATAAGATGACCCAAAAATGTAACTTCCTCTTGAAACAGTACGCTTTTCTTCAGGTTTACCTTAATCCCTTTATCCCAACATTCCTTTAGAAACATTTCCACATCCTTGGCATGTTCTTCCATGTTAGCCGACGCTATCAATACATCGTCCACATACATTGTAATTATTTTTTTTACTTCAGCAGATAATACCTTATCTAAACACCGTAATAGACCGGCTCCACTGTTAATTAGGCCAAATGGCATGCGGTTAAATTGATACGAGCAGCCGTCGTATCTAAAAGCAGTGTATTTTCGATCTTCCGGGTGCAGACCTATCTGCCAATAACTCGCTGTCAGATCAAATGTTGAAAAAATGTTTTTTCCGTTAAATCTTCCAGTTAATTCTTGCATGGGTGGTGGTATGTTACAATCTGGAACTGTGACTTTGTTTAATTGCCTCGCATCAAGGCACAGCCATATGGAGTTATCTTTTTTTTTTTATCACGACTATTGGATTACAATATGCCGATGAACTTTTTGATATGATTCCCCATTCCAACATTTGATCTATCTGTGCTTTCACCTGTTCTCTATATTGATGGGGAATGGGGTATGATTTTGCCTTAAATGGTTGAGTTTCGTTTACCTGAATTCTTTGTTCGAAGCCTGGTATTATGCCTGGTATATCTGAAAACACCTGATGGTAGTCTCTCAGTATCTTTCTTAGCGTTTCCTTCCCTTTTCCCCCAGCCAGTTTTACCTGCTCTATCTTATCCGTTATCACGTTATCCTTGTTGTCATCGACGACTTGCACAGTGCCCATCGAAACATCTGTACTATCCATCACGAATCCAACCACCTCCCCATTGCATGTGGCTTGTCTACTTTCGTAGTTCAACTTACACTTATACTTGTACAAAAAATCAGTTCCCAATAGAACATCACAAATCAGATTTTTCATAATTAAAAATGCATGAGGGCAACTTACTTCCTGGATTTTAACATCCAGCCATATCTGTTTGGGTTCAACTTTGGCCTTTCTGTTGTTGGCCATTGCCACCTGTACCGCTTTCAAAGGCAAAACAGGTATGTCTGGTTGTTCCCTGATGAGTTTACAATATAATCCCTCTGTTATTACAGAGACCTGACTTCCCGTATCTATAAGTGCTTCCACTTTCGTCTGTCCAGTTGCTATCTGTATTTTTGGACATGTTTGGCATGCGTAACTTGGTACCCGGTCCTCCCATGAACAAATCAGATTTCCCATACATTTTGAATTCGATTGTTGACTGAACCCTATGTCTCTCCCTTGATCTATTTCCTTTTCCCCCCGTATCTGTCTCATTTTCGCACTCACTTCCATTTTACTCAATACTTCGTCTATTTCTTTAGTAGAGTTCTCTCCTTTTCCCAGTATCACTCTTATTTCTATGGGCAAGTTATTACATACTGTCTTCACCATCTGTTTCTCTGACAGATCACATGCTTTTAACGTCTTGAGTATGGCCACTTGTCGCCTAAAAAACTCTACGTATTCCTCTGGTCCGCCCTCTTGGAACTTTTCCCTTATTATTCGGGACCGAATATCCTCCTGTCTCTCTTCACTCCAGAACACTCTCTCCAGGGTTGTCTTGTAGTCCACAAATGTCTGTGGCTGGTGTATCAGTGAATTCCACCAATCCCTAGCCTGAGCCTCAAGGTGGTCTGATGCTACTATCGTCTTCATATCTTCCGGTATTCCATAACCTTCAAAATACCTTTGCAGACTCCTAAGGTGATCTATCGGCATCTCCTCCTTCCTCCCCTCATATATTTTTATTTTTATCATTCCCATCTTCCCTATTCTATACACTCTATCTTTTATATTCTACGTATCGATTATATATATATAAATAAAATAATAAAAAACAAACGTAGTACCTTGTTTTGACTGCTTCCAAAATCACAACGTGGTAGGTTTTCCTCTCCCCCCCCAAAGCGCCATGCTACGTATCTAATTTCTTTATCAAACGCTCGGAAACTATTTTCTGTCTTTCACTAAACCCATTTTAACCGAAACAAACTTTACGTCTCTATAATGTTTCCATCCTACTCCCCCTCCTTTTCCTTATCGAATCTTTACTCTTTCTACTCGGGTCCCCCTACATTCCGTTCTTCAAAAGCCTTAGTTGGGACGCCATTGTAGCGGGTGTACTCGTTACCCGTATACTTATATATATCCTCTCCTTATCTAATCAGAATATTGATAAGAAAACTCGTATCTTTCTCACAGCATATTTATGGACGTCAGTTTTTTTTTTTTATTTTAGACTCCAAGCGCCAAACTTACTTTTTACATAAGTATTATGCTGGAAGATCAGAATACAATTGTGATAGGGCCACACCTCTAGCTCAGTACTCAGGGCGGGTGGTCAATAAACCGTAGGAAAATGTACGGGGGACTCCATGCATCTCTTAACAAGGAAATCCGAACCAATTGCCTAAATTCGTGGACTATCTTTCATGAGTTAAATAAAAAAAAATATACATGTAATACAAGCTTTAAAATAACACCTTTTATTATAATTTTTCCCTTCTTTTCCTTTTTGGAAAATATTTGCCTGTATCCCCCCCCCACATTGTTTACATAAACTAAGAAAACATACATATATACTGTGTGGATTTTCAACTGAATAAGAAACGAACGTATGTACAGACAAAATCTAATCAGCTGGATTTGAACGGCCTTCTCAAAAAAAAAAATATCTTTCTTGCCTTTGTTCATTCTCCTTGAAAACTTCGGAGAGAACGTGGTAATAGTTAGAAAATAAATATTTTAAGTTCACATTACCTGCAATTTTGTCCGATGTGATCCCCGGGGATATTAAAATAGGACGAAAACATATGAAATTTGAAATAGACGCACGAGGCGGTTTATCACGCTATAATCCATTTTCGAGTCGGGTCAGTTCTTTTGTGAAAAGTTAATAGATCTCCGGTAGATGTTCTCCGTTTACTGCCGCATGGTCTCTTCGGGGTAAGGCACAGAAAACCCAGCACGCTTAAGCTTTTACCCCACTGTACGCATATTCGGCCGTAGCCTTAGCTATTCTTTTTTTTTTTAAAAAAAAAAATGGCGATTCCCTTCCAAAAAGGACACAACCAAAAAAACCAAACTACTTCTCTACTCTCCCTGTCACTTTTTTTTTTCTTTTTTTTTTTCACTCCTCTCTTTTGTCCTCGCAAAAACAGTCCGCCCCCTTTTTCCTCACCACGTGGTATAGATGGCCAGTCAGGCTAACAAGCAAAGAAACTTTTCGCACCTTCGGATATTCTGGCAAACAACATTCCTGACCTTTTTCAACCCTTCCTTTTTTTTTTCTTTCTTTTTTTCTTCTTTTTAAATTCCTCAGATAAGGTCTCCAATACATATTTTTTTTTCTTTCTGTTCTCTTACAATAATCTCATCTTGGATACCAAATTTATTCATACGTTCGTTTCTCATTATTATTATTTTTTTTTTCTTCTTTTGAAATTGTCCATCCACACCGCACATACATACATGTATCACTTTCACTAAAAACAAAACGCAAATTCCCCCCACTCCCTCTTTTCTCACTTTAATAAGATTTTAAACATTTTCTTCCACTAACAAAATAAATACTAAAACGGAATAAAACCAAACTATATGAAACTAATTAAAAAAAATATATAACACATGTGTGCGCTTTTCTACATTGTAAACAGGGTTTAAACCCGACCGTTTACAATAATAATAATAATAATAATAATAATAATAATAATAATAATAATAATAATAATAATAATGATACTAAATATCTTCCCCCTTTTCCTTAATGATAATGTGTGTGCATCAATTTTTATAGTAGATAAATATAAATCATATATCCTAAAACATTTTTATTAAAAAAAATTATATGCATGCACATACTTGCCTATTGTGTATAACATATATATTTTTATCTTTAAATTCAAACATAATATATAAAAAAAGAAATGATTAAAGAATGGTTAGTCAGATTATAGAAAGATAAGAACATTTTAAAAAATAAGCTCCAAATGATCTAGATCATTAATTACTAAAAAAAATCTATCTCCCCTAATGCTAAATTTCTCCCAATTTTTAACATTCAGGCTCAACAAATATACATGTAAGTAAGCATAATTGTATTACTGTATGTGTATATGTGTTAATTCCCACTATGAATAAAAAACTATTAAACATTTTTCATATACAATATATAAATAAACATAACTCCATAATACTGAATGAATACATAACACATTTTATAAAATAAAATGTATAGATAAATGGATACATATAATAATTTCAGAATACATAATATCAATAAAGCAATGTTTATTATTATTGAAAATCATTCCTAATTGATTCTCATTTTAAGATACAGAGATTAAAAAAAGATAAATGGATTTGTTATTAGAAAGATTTGTTAATAGTCATTTATAAAAATATAATTGAAATTCATATTACTAGTTCTTCTTTGAGGCACAGACAGTTTCAAAAGTTCAACAATTTTAAAGTCAGGTTGATGAAGATTTAAAACTTGACAGCAGCCACACACCAATATGTAACATGTGTATATTTACCAATTACAGCAGTTTACTGGAACAGTCCAATTATTTTCTTGGCTTGAGCTTGTAATTCTTTTACTGCAATAATGATGATAAAATAATTTGCTTCCATAGAAACAATTTGGAACTGGAGTGGTTTTTTTCATTTATTCTCAGTATAATTACTTTTAGTAGACCATGGATATTTGCTTTCCACATATTTTAGCATTTTGCTTGGGTTTAAGTGCAGAAAATGGCATAAATGAAATAGCATGGTTTTCCAAATTTCAGCATTTACCTCTTATCTCTATTTAGATTTAAAAGCACAGGTGAAATAATGTTTCTTCATTCTTATTTGGTAATCAGTCATAAGAGGTTTAAATATTTTGGGTTCAAATTCTTCTGATGTGTATACATTTCTTGATGGGAAAAATAGAAGCCCATAACAAAATATCTTTTCTAGCCAATCCTGTTGGTGTGGACAACTTTAAAACAATCTGATTTTCCAAAGTAAATCTAGTTTATTTCTCTCCAACAATTTAGTTTATTCTCCCCCAACAATTTAGTTTATTTCTCTCCTTCAACAATTTAATATATTTTTCATCTCAACAAACTTATTTTTAACTTTTTATATAAGTTAGTCTGTCTCATCACCTTATAGATTTTTAGTTACTAGAAACATCTAGACAGTCATAACTGTTCTAGTAGTGATCTGTTTTATATCTTTTCTGTAAAAGGACAAATTTTCTTCTTAATTTATTATTGAGTCTGGTCCCCAAAATGATCTTTATTTTTGATAATTACAATGGCTGATTAATGATTATTTGTTTTTATCCTACCACATGACCCATTTCTCAAGTCTAAAATTGAACTCTATCTTCTTTTCTATTAATCTCTGACTTTGGTGCAACATTCTTGTGAAAGGTTAAGTGAAACTCTAACCTTGCCAGACAAAATGAAATAAATGGCTTAAATAATATAACTGTTTTTAAACAATATAGCTTTTTCATAAAAATTATAAAATGATTTAGAATAAAACTTGTTCTTTTAATATATGCACAACTGTAAGTTTATGTCTGTAAATACAGAATACACACACTCAGATATTCCAAATATATAAAATCTGCCTATCAAAATAATCTGAATGATTAAAAAACAAACTATAACTTAATATTCAGAAATAAAATTAGTAAGACAATTAGAATTAAAATATTATTATAGGAAAAATATTAAAATTTATTGCATATAAAATAATTTTGAAGGAGGTTAATAATCAAATTCAGAAAAAATATTTATTGAATCTGTATTTATAGACAACTGTTTATATGTGTTTTAATCCTAACTTTTAAATACTGCTATTAAATGATTCAAATTATATCCTACTCTTCATGTTTTACCAATACAAAAATAAATAGAAAGAGCATATAAATTTGGGGTATTTGATCATGTAGGGTTTGAACTTGGATGCCCTACAACTTTTAATTCTTATAAAAATGTGATGATTTTTTTCTGTTATTTTATGCACACTATTGTAATTTAGTCTCAGGATAAATTGGAATGTGCACAATATATACCAATCAAGAATTGAAACTATTGTCAAGGCAACCTTTTAACAATAAAGGTGGAATTCCACGTGTATTGCTAAACAGAGATTGCATTGATAACAGTTTGAAATTCTTGATTATTATTTATATTGGGATTGTCTAAGTGTTGACTGGTTTCTAATGTTTACTTGTAAACCCATTTAGCCTTGAGCATTATTATATTTATTATTTAAATAATACGTTGGGTGCAATTTGAAAATTATAATGGCAATTTATAACATTGTAATTGACTAGTTATTAGTCTGCATTCAGGACAGGTTATATTTACTTGTTTAAGAAGATTTATTTAAACTTTTTTATATCAATAATTTTAATCTCTGTAGTAAAGTTGCAATCTTTAGTGTCTATAAATATAGAGAATCATTAATAAAGGTGAGATTACACCTCGATTGCTAAAAGTAGATTGCTTTGATAACAGTTTGAAATTCTTGATTACTATCTATATTGGAATTGTCTAAGTGTTGACTGGTTTGTAATAATTATATCTATATATATCAAATTTATCCCAAATCCAAAACTGAAACAGACTAGTTTAGCTTTATGCTTTTAATATATATGTGTAAATTTATAAATAAATATTAGAGAATACAGTATTTAAAAGTTTATAAAAATATATTTATAACCATCACTTAGAAGTGCTTTGTTATAGATATATTTTTATAAACTTTTAAATACTGTATTTTATAATATTTATTTACAGACATCGATTTGTAATATATATATATATATAGTTAATTGTATACAAGTAGTGAATTAATTGCAAAATGTCTCAATAGATAATAACATCATCTCTAGATTTTTAAAAATTTATTCATATTTTAAATAAAATTTAATACATTGCCAATATAATACTAGCAAATTTACAAAATAAACTGAGTCATTAATAAACATTGAAACTTTAAGCAAAGTTTTTCCAAAATCTATTTTATCTGTAAAAAAAAATTACATTGAATAAAAAAAATCATAAAATAAGCTGACTCACATTTATAATTATGCTGTCTCAATAAAAAATAGTGCCATTAAAATATTTTTTTGATTTTTGCAAAAGATAACATTAAATTATCGTTTGAAGTTGGAAAAAAACTCCTAAACATGCTTTCAAGTGTAATTATATATATATATATATATAATATTAAGAGCATGCTAATAGCTCTAAACAAGCTTTTTTATTTATTTATGATAAATGCTACTACAAGAGAAGGCATTCAAATCATTTTTATCTTGGATTGTCCCCATCCCCAGACCGGTTTCGACCTATGGGTCTCTTCAGTGAGGAATTGGGACATTAGATTTAAAAAACCAACTCAAGCAAAGCATTTATCTAAAAGTTAATTGTTAGAAGAAGATCTGAAACTTTTAGACATCTACATGTCTTTAAAGTCAGCTCTCCAACTGAAAAAATCGTATGGGCCTGAACTTAATTCAGATACTCCATATATTAGTAGGCTTAGCCCTTTAATTTAGCTAAAGCCACAACAGCAAAATAATAATAGTAATAATAACAAGTCAGATGTCACAATACTTATATATAGCTTGCACTTACAAATATGTAATATTAAGAGCATGCTAATAGCTCTAAACAAGCCTTTTTTTATTTATGATAAATGCTACTACAAGAGAAGGCATTCAAATCATTTTTATCTTGGATTGTCCCCATCCCCAGACCGGTTTCGACCTATGGGTCTCTTCAGTGAGGAGGTGGGACATTAGATTTAAAAAACCAACTCAAGCAAAGCATTTATCTAAAAGTTAATTGTTAGAAGAAGATCTGAAACTTTTAGACATCTACATGTCTTTAAAGTCAGCTCTCCAACTGAAAAAATCGTATGGGCCTGAACTTAATATATATATATATATATATATATATATATATATATATATATATATATATATATATATATATATATATATATATATGTATGTATGTATTGGAAAAATATTTATCATTTACACAAACATTCATTCTGCCTTATCAGGCACTGAGAAGAAAGACCATGGTGTTTCTTGATCTTAAACTCAGAGGTAAAAAGCCAATAAACTCACCACGCTGGATAATGCATGTTGGTGAGCAGCCCATCCATGTTCGTATACTATATGAATAATCACATAGTAATAACAGCCGCAATGACAAGAACGTATGGAGTGGACATTAGGAATTTGCCCTGCTCGTAAGGCCTCCAAGAGGAATCAAAGGGTCTCCTTTCAGTTAATAGCAAACTCCATATCTCCAAAACTCTTTACAGCAGTGCTGCAAGAAGTATTTTGTGGATTAAAATGGGAAACTAAAGGAGTGAAAGTAAATGAAGAGTATTTAAGTCATTTAGATTTCGCAGATGATGTAGTTGTTTTTGCAAATAATGCTTCAGAGCTGCAGGAAATGTTGCAGGAGTTAGCAGATGAAAGTAGAAAAGTAAGACTAAAGATAAATGTTAAAAAGACTAAAGTAATGTTTAATTGATTTGCTCAAAATATGAAAATAAAGATTGATTATGAAGAATTAGAAGAAGTTAACAGTTACAAATACCTTGGTCAGATTATTAATACAGATGGAAACATAATGGAGGAAATTAATCATAGAATTAAACTTGGTTGGAGTGCTTTTGGTAGAAATAACTTGATACTAAAAGGAAATATGCCTATGTCTTTGAAAAGGATGGTTTTTAACAAATGTGTTTTACCAGTTCTTACTTATGGATCTGAGACTTGGACACTTAATAGAAAAGCAATACAGAGACTTCAGACCACTCAAAGGAGTATGGAGAGATGTATGTTGGGAGTAACAAGAAGAGATCGAAAACCCAATGTATGGGTAAGATAACAAACAGGTGTTACTGACCTTATTGAAAAAATTAAAAGATTGAAATGGAGTTGGGCTGGACATATTGCTAGTAGAGATGATAATAGATGGACAATTGAAATTTTAAACTGGATTCCAAAAGATTGTAAAAGACCCAGAAAGAGACCACGTGTGAGATGGATGGATGAAATAAGAAAATGTGCAGGGGTGTTGTGGAGAAGAGAAGCTAAAGATCGGAGAAGATGGATTAAACTTGGAGAGACCTTCATCCTGCAGTGGATTGATAATGGTTGATGATGATGATGATGATATATATATAGTAATAATTAAAACATGTATGCACAGAAAGTATTAAATGTTCATTTTCTTAGGGTAAATAAACTATAATTAATAAAAATACAATATATAACAACAATGTTCCAAAAATTTCTTTTTCTTATTATGTTTAGAAAGTTTTAAGCATCTTTCTGACTACTGATTATATATATGTGGGAATGGTGATCTGGATCAAGTGATGTGTGCTGGTTCAGCATGAAATATGTTTTTTTGAGATCATTTATCTGTTTCACATATATGTGGTCATGGGTAACAGTTGTATAAAATAGAGTAGGTGGCTGTGGAGAGCTTGGAAGTCTGAGTTCAAGTCCCATCTAATTATAAAAAAAATGTTAAAATATATTTCTTTCAAGGACTTTTTTTTCAAAAAATTAAATTAATAAAAAATATTTGAAACAATAAAAGTCTTGCCTAAACAAACTTTTCTATTATTCTAATCACATTTTTTAATACTGTATAATTAGAGTAATTTTTCAAAGAAACATTAAATAGAAAAAAAAATGCATTTTAATTATAAAAAATTAAAATGTTATTAAATTATATCTATAGGTCCAACCATTTTTTACGTAAATACGATGAAAATTTATTAATTTTAATTTTTATATATTTTTTAATGGAAGTGGAGGGAGATCCATTAATAGTATAGCCACAAACTTGGAAGCTTCAGAATAAAGATCTGAATTATTACAGAGAAAGTATATAGAAAAGTGATTAATTAGTATAGTAAATTATATTTATTACAGTATGAAAATACTTTTTAAATTGTTAAAACTAGTATGTACAAATATGTTATTATTTACTGTTTTCCTGAAGGTTTGTGATGATGGTGTTTTAGTTGATTTATATATTGGACTATTTCCATCATCTAACATGTGTATTAAATGTCTTTAGAAAAATGTAACTTTACTTTTCTTAAATATTCCAATTACATTCAACTGTTAATAATAGCACGTCAACAGGTTAGTATATGCACAATGTTTTGAGAGGTATTATTCTCCCCTCTTTTTTAGGTATTGTTGGCCTTACCAGTGACAGAACTAGCATGGAAATTGAACCTGGATCCTTAGATTTTAATATTTACTTTTAAGGTAACACTCTGATAATCTAAGGGGTCAGGTTTGACTTCCATTTTAATACACATTGTCCAGGCCAGCAACACCTAAAGAAGAGAGGAGAATAATATATTTTGAAATGTGCAAATATCCTGTTTGGTGTAATATTACAAGCAGTTGCATGTAATTGGAGCATTAAAAAAAGTTAAATTTTTCTAAAGACATTTAATATTCATATTAGGTGATGGCAATAATCCAATATATAAATACAATATTATTATTTAATTTAAATACATCTAATAAAATTAATTAAATGATTTCTTGCTTGCATTTTTATGTGAAGTTTGAATATCTAGTGGTAGAGCTGTAAATGTGATCTATGAGCTTTAAGATTAGAATCCGACACTCTAACACTTAATTAAATCATGCAGGCAATACATCCAATAGTACAGGAAAAAGATTTAATGTTTGGATTATTTCAGTAGAAAGATTTTCTAACATTATGACAAAATGAATAGATATTAAAGTTTTATATTCTTAAAAATACTTATAGTATGCACAATCTTTATATGTATGTATATGAAATTACTTTAGGTAATAAAATTAATATTCAATTAGAATTTCCAAAGACTATAAGGGCTTTAGAAATAAGTTTGATGATGAAAGCACATGTGTTAATCAGTCAATTTTCTTTGCTCATCAAGTTACAATTTGAACTCAAATTGTAAATTTGAAATTTAAATTTCAAATTTCAAATGTAAATCAAGGGAAGTAATTAAAAGGTGGTTTGATTGATATATTCTCAAAAAATTCAGATTATTAACTTTGAAACTAAATCTCCAATTTTTTTCTTGTTTTGGAAAATCAAGATGGCAGCCATCCTAGAGAGCATGCATCTAACCAGCAGATAGATGTTCATATGCAGAAGTGGCTAGCAAATTAGACATCAGGAGAATTAATAGCAACAGGAAAATTTTTACAAAAAAAGAAAACAGAATTCAGTATTAAGATTTCATTGAATGTCATCTGATGACCTAATAAAACTGGACCATTTCCCATTGACATCAGAAGTGCTAATCCTTCTAACTTCCAAAATTCAGACAGAAGAGATTTCAAAGATTAGATAATTAAAACCAAGGAATTTATTCAATTTGAAATTTTTTTCTCTAAATGATTAATAGTGCTTGCAGCAATGTATAAATATATTGCTCTTTATATAAATTTCGAAAAAAATTGTTATTTGAAAAAATAAACTTCAAAAGTTGTTGGGAATAGATTATTCAAACTTGAGATATATTGTAATCAAATTTAAAAATGAGAATCAACACAACACATTCAAAGAATTAATTAAAATATTGGATAAATATGTCTTGGTTACAATGAATTCATTAAGAGACAACATTATAACTGGGCTAGTAAAAACACTTATCTAGATTATAACATTGTTGATGTTATCAAGTTAATGGATCCATTTGCAGAAGTTATTGATTTTCAAGTGACATTCCTTAAAAATACCCCAATACCAATATATAGAAATAGTTACTACATAAAAGTACATTTACATAACAAATATAAATCAAAATCAAGAGGCCACATTGTTTATAATCTCATTATTTTCACTGCAGGGAATGAGAACATCTTATTAATGCAAGTCCTAAACTGCATGTCACACAATGTAATATGAGAGCTACTTTCACACATCAGTTTCACCCATCAAAGGTAAGTCAATAGAAAATGGAATTAACATACTAGGCAATATGGATCTGATTGTAATAGATTCAAGTAACAGCAATAGCATAAATAAAATATCACCACTATTTGTGGATTTCACTTTCAATGGCACATCTTTAAAGGAAACTAGCAATACACTGCTTAAGTGCAAACTATGTAGACCCTCCCTTAAAAAGTGTGAATGAGGAATCAATGGATTGGAAACTGACAATAATAAAAAAATAGCACGCCATAAAAATTGATATATACTTTGGCTAATAAAAGTTTAAACTCTGATTTCTCTATGGAAGAAGATTTAGATTAAATAATAGATATTAGTGCATCATGTTCTCATCAAAGAATTCATGATACAACTCATAACATATTTCAAAATAAATCGGATCTAATAAAGACTCCTGACACTTTCATTTCAAAACCTAACATCATTATTTTATCAGACAACAAGTAATGTTAAATTTTAATTTTGATTATTTTATAATGTCATTTATCTATTTTAAGTTTATTGTATGTTTTGTGTAAATCATTAAAGTAATATATTTATAATGAAATTTAAAAAACAGCTTTTAATGTTAAAGCCATAAATTCTACAGATAAAAATTACCAACTTATCAAATAATATGACATTATTCAACACAAATACTAGATTTACTTGAAACTAAAAGTACAATGGATCACAAATAGATTCAAGCATGTGTACTAATGGTAAAAGTTTTGCAATGTTCTTTAAATACTCAGATAAACCATCTGCAGGTACTGGTAAAATGATTGAAATAAAAACCTATCTAATTCTTTCAAAATATAATATATTGATGAATACAGGCTGAATTGTACTCTCTATCATAAAAAATAATATTAAACATTGCCTTAATCTACATACCCCCATGAACAATAATAATTAAAAAACTAATTTTTACCATAAATTTTACATTTGCATCTTCACCATACCCATGGTTTTTATTAGAGGATTTTAATATGTCATATGCAAAATTACTTAATAATTGGCTAAACAAACAAGCATTCCCACTAATGAGTGGAGTGGGATTTTGCTAATGTGTGTCATTTTTTTAATAATGGTAGATTTATATTCCTAATTGACTAGTATTTCACTCACTTTTATTACATTACCTAGTTCACATATCTCTTAAAAATTCTCATTTCTCTTATCACTCTGCAATACTTGTTACTCTTGATCTTAACTTTACTAACAGTGCAATGTCAACTTCTTAACTCTTTTTAACAAATGATGTAATTTTTAAACAATCATTGATTTCAAGTTATGTTGAAAAGGTAACCATTTAGTAAGTATAAACTAATTAATAGCACTGAAATAGTTTTCAGAAAAAGACTGCCAGAATCATAGTGCTGAATAAAATTTGCAGTAAAGATATGCTTACATAATATTTAAATGAAACAAAAAATACAAATAAGGCAATTAGATATTTCATTTTCCAGATACTGGAACACATGGATCTTTTTGGTTGATAAAATGTGGATCTTTTGCAATTGCCTAAGCCTCTTTGTATTTCTTTCTATTACCTCTTTCTGAGCAAACAGTACTAACATTGGATGAAAAAAAGTTGTGGCTCATGGCACATTCATAGTTAAGAAAGATGAATCTGTTTCATTATTTGGTTTAGCTCTGTTATATAGATATGTGTGTTGGACAATTCCATCAATAAAAAGTATTTGTGTAATTTATTATCTGAAAATAGAATGTGTAATTGCCTTATTTGCATATTGTGCCTCATTTAAATATTATATAAGCATATTTTTGCTTTGCATAATTTTATTCATCATTATGATTCTGGAAGGTTTTGCCAAAATTACCTCAGTGCTATTAATTAGTTTATTATTTCTTTTTCCTATTACCTCTTTCTGAGAAAACAGTACTAACACTGGATGGAAAAATGTATGACTCATGGCACTTTCATAATCAAGAAAGAACGATTTGTTTTCATTATTTGGTTTAGCTCTGTTGTATAGACATGTGTGTTGGATGATTCCAACAATAAAAAGCATTTGTATAATTTATTATCTGGTAATAGAATGTGTAATTGCCTTATTTGCATATTGTGCTTCATTTAAATATTATATAAGCATATTTTTGCACTGCATAGTTTTATTCAACATTATCACTCTGGAAGGTTTGGCCAAAACTAGCTCAGTGCTATTAATTAGTTTATAGTTATTAATTGGTTACCATTTTAATCTTAGTCAAAGCCAATGAGGGTTTAAGAATTAATAGAGCAATAATAAATACAAATAAAACAAACAAAATGCTCCTTTCTTTCTTCTCCCTTCAGTTTGGCTCCTGAGATTCCTCAAAGTAAAAAATAAGATAGTTTGTTATAAGTACACACTAGAATCGAAATATCAATATTTTAAAAACAACCTTCAAATAGTCAAGCCTTTTGATCCTCATTTTTGCTCTCTTGGTACATCTGAGAAAAGGACTGTTTTTCAACACAAGAATATATAAATGAAAACCAGATTCATATCCTGGGATACATGGAATACAAGATTTGTATTGGTTTATCTAAATCTCTTACCTCCCTATATCTTTAAAAATTAACAAACTTGTTAACAAAAAAATTATATAAAATATAAGGACTTTCATGGAATTAATAAATCTTAGACCAATACCCATATGCCCACTAGGAATAAATGTGATAAAATCAATCATCAAAGACGAAATAAAGCCATATAGCTTTTGCCACAAATTTTAATCATGCAATTTGCAAGAAGAAAAATTCCTCAACTAATTAAGCAAGTTTTATATTCAAAACAACAATTGATTATATCAGATGCAACAAAAATAGTCCAATTATAATTCAATTAGATATAAAATTTGCATTTGAAAAAATCCCAAAATATACTAATCAATCTACTTGCCAACACAACCATTTCTAAAACTTTAATATGCCATTTCACAAATATTTTACTAAATAGAGAAATATATGAAATCCTAAATGGAAAAATCGCTCCTCTCAAAGCTCAATTCCTTAAGTATTTCATCTAAGTGCACTCCTATTCACCACTTATATTAACTCACTAATTTAAACTATAGCAAACTAAATATTAATAATATATATGCCTAGCTTAATATAAAAATTTCATGTATAGCCTTTAAGGATGATATCTTAGTATTTTTATAATATGATCCAAAAAACAAATACTGCAACTTCTTCAGATGCTCTTAAAAGATACTAATGAATATAAACTTGTTTTTAATGTGGAAAAATTATGTATATGACAAGTATACACTGGAATCTGTCTTAAAGATCATTTACTCTGGGTTTTCTCTTTTACATATGCAACACTGCATTGTAGGATATATTCTAAAAAAGCTTAAAAAGAAAATATAAAATATTGTTAAACCACTTCATACTAGCAATGACAAAAATTGCATCATGTAATCTCATAATTGTCTACACCAAAGCATTTACTAACCATATTTATCTACTATGCAGAAAACTGCTTTAAGATAAACATGCAGAAGCCATCTAAATTAAATACATACAAAAATTTACTTGTTCACAATGGACTAAAACTACACAACTTTTTTATACATTCAGAATACAAAAACACTTAACATAATTTTATTGTGTGTTAAAACTTTCCAGAATCTAGAGACCAACCTGTAAAATTACACCTACTAAATGACTATTCCCAAACCCAAAGTATTGGAAACAATTTTTAAAATGTTTATTATTCATTCAAAACCTACACTTTTACCCTCTTGAAAATGAAAATACTCATTGCTCTGTGCACATAACCACAAACACCATCAACAAACTACCATGTTGCAAATTGTAAATTTTGGTCATTAGAACCAAAATATTTTGACCTTTTAACAAAAGTAAACTTAGAATCCCTACCCAAACTATATTTCTAAAGATTCAAAAAAGAACACATGAATACTAATGCTCAGTGTAATCTTTATTACAAAAAGATTGAAACACAAGCAAACATTTTTTCGAATATCAGGGCCTTGAAACCATCAGAATAATGATCCCAGTAATAACAATAATATTAACGGTCTTATAGGATAATTGGCAAGATTTATTATCCCCACATTTAAGCCAGCACATTAATCCATTTCATATCGTGTACCAAATGCACATTTGTATATAATAATGATCAGAGAATTCATCCAAATACTTTTATTAACAAAATAAAAACAATATGTCAAAGGGATAAACAAATTGCTGAACAAGCTATATATACAAGTACTTGGGCATTAATGCATGTAAGTTTGAACCTTTTAACAAGATGCAATAATGTCTGAAGGGATATGAATTATAAAAAATATCCCAGAAAAATTACAACCAATTTCAATTTTTTTTTATAAAATAATGTATTATCATATGATGTAGCTAGAAGACACTTAAATTATAAATATATGAAAGACAAATTATCAAGTAAAAATGCATCAATAATTAGCAAATTATTACATAAATGTTTAATATATCAAAATTACTAATTAAATCGACACTAAACATCATATTATCACCATTCTTTCTGTTTACACAAACTGTTTACAAAATCGCCAATTCTTCATACTGTAGCATCATTCAGTGCAAATCAGATCCAAGGATTACAGTTACAAGTCTGGGGATATTGGATGAGTAAGCAGTAGATAGGGATTTTGTACACAAACCTTCCTGCATTCTTTGAGTACTCTGGTTGGCACAGGGTGGCACTACTGTATGGAGAGTTTAGCCTTTGTGTAAATTCACTCTATAATGTAATGTATACATCCTTTCACTTTACCTTTTCTTTAAAAAAAAATAAAAATCACAATAATAATTAAGCATTTTTTAAAAAAGATTATATATATATATATAAAAAATGTCTAATCAATGATTTTATTTGTATTTTAATTGAAACTGCTTCATCTAACTCTGCTTATTAAAAGCTTTTAAAAAACAAATATTGTTTTAAAACATCACATGATCATAATATATTGGTAGATAGAAACTTGGGTCAACAAATAAGTAATGATTCAACAGTGAAATGTCTATAGTGGAAGTCACTTTTCTTTCTTAGATATTTTTATTCCAATGTTTCAAAAAATCTGTAATAGAATAGATTTCAAATGGAAATAAGTCAATATACTATCACATTTAAAATATCATCACAAACCTTCAGGCATATATCACATGAATATATTTTCTTTTGCTTACACAAGCTGTTATAACAAAGCAAATTTTTCATACAATAGTGCCGCCTAGTGCAACTTCTATTAATGAATAGATGCTAAAAGATTGTGCATTATAATTTTAAGCCAATAAACATCACATGGTACCATTTCTTATGATTGCTTATAACTGTTGTTAAAACAAGCAAAACTCACTATACTTATTGCCACACACAGCAAGCTAGAGTACTCAATGAATGCCAGAAGGCTTGTGCATAAAATCCCTATCCTCAGACTAGTTTCTGGCTTGTGGTTTTTCTCAGTGACGAGCCTTGGATCTGAAAGCAATGCACCAAGATCTTATGATTTAATGCAACCCTCCAGCAGCCACCTTTTATCTCTATTTAACTACAAAACTATGAGTCTATGGCTGTGGATATTAAAGAACCAAAGACACCAAAGGGTATGGGTACTGAACTGAGTTCAGACCTATATGACTATATAAGCAAATGAGCTTGTATTGAAAATATTAAGATGTTTTCAATTTAAGATTCATAGTTTCATAGTTAAGTAGAGATAAAAGGTGGCTGCTGGAGGGTTGCATTAGATCCTAAGATCTAGGTGCAGTGCTCTCAGATCCAAGGCTCCTCACTGATGAATGCCACAAGTCAGAAACTAGTCTGGGGATATTGGATGATTAGGCACTAGATGGAATTTTTATGTACAAGCCTTCTGGTATTCATTGATTAATCTAGCTTGCTGTGTGTGACAATACCTATAGTGAGTTTTGCCTGTTTTAGCATTATAATTTCTATACAATGCCTTTCCATGTAATTTTCCTAGATCAGTCTGCAATTTATAGCTTTCATCAGTGAGGGGCCTTACACCTGAACTTTGAACTATATATTATCTGATCATTTTCTCTTTCTTCAAATCTTATTACAAGCATTGAAATATGTATAACAAATTAATACAATATATATTTCAATTTATCAATTTGAAATTGAAATACCAAAATATAAGAAAGCACATTCCAAATATTAAAATAAATTCCTGTTATGAATTAATAACTGCATCCTTTTTTTAATATGCATCATCTTTTTTTTCAATGCTAAATACATCACAATCAGAACATAAATACATGATTAGCTCTATGGCTTACCAAAAATTACCTATAGCATTTTCTAGGCATAAACAATGAAGTGCAGATTTCAGATGTTAACTTTTATTTTTTTTAATTATTTCACTCTTTTTAGAGTAGATTTCTCTGAGCCTTTTATACAAATATTAAAAACTTTAAAAATTTGAATTCAATAGTCAATTGCTTTTGGGATTATAATTATTGCTAAGTTTACTCTCTATGATCATTTATTTATTGGTACTTTGTGAAATAATACTTTTGTCTTTTGATTCACTCACCCACAGAATACTACTAAAATACCCATATATTGTTTAGAATAGCTTTTGTCAACCTTTATACACTGCAATTCAACAAATTTATTTGTATTGGAATCATAACCCAAAATGTAGTAAAATTGTTATATTTTGCAATCTAATGAGTATAGTAAGTAATAGGTTTGCTATTTATATCACTGCAAATATTTGTTTAAATCAAATAATTACACTAATCAGAAAAAAACTGTTTTAAAAAACAAGAATCCTATGAAAATAAGAATCTTAAATTTTTTTAATTATATTTATTTCAATCTCTTGCTGAAAACAAAATAAGGAAATAATAAAATTATAATTTTATCAAAATGTAAAATCAGAATAGCTTAGAAGTAAAATGAATACTGTTTAAAGACAGTGTTGTTGCGATTTATTTTCTATTCAGTATTAATTCTTATTTAAATAGAATTATTGATATATGATTTGAATGTGCTTTCCCCCCATTTTGGTTTAAACAGGGAGCCTCCAAACGACCACCGACACAACCAATTAAGAATAAATGATAGAAAGCATAATATGTTCCAGTTACTTTGTCCAATATAGTTAAAAATTGCAATTTCTGTCAAATAATTAAAAAATAAATATGCAAATTTTATAAAACTATGGCAAATCAAAAAAAAATCAATCATCATAATCAACCATTATCAATCCACTGCAGGATGAAGGCCTCTCTAAGTTCAATCCATCTTTTCCTATCTTTAGCTTCTTTTCTCCACATCACCCCTGCACATTTTCTTATTTCATCCATCCATCTTACATGTGGTCTCTTTCTGGGTCTTTTAAAATCTCTTGGAATCCAGTTTAAAATTTCAATTGTCCATCTATTATCATCTCTTCTAACAATATGTCCAGCCCAACTCCACTTCAATCTTTTAATTTTTTCAATGAGGTAAGTAACACCTGTTTGTTCTCTTACCCATACATTGCATTTTCAATACTTTTCTAAAAATCAAAATATCAATCATATTAGAAATTAGGAAATGATTACAAAAAAAATTAGCAAAAATAAAAAAACTTGCTGTCATAATCACATGACCCCAAACGGTTAAATTATCATGGCAATCAAATATATAAAAACAAAATTGAGTAGTACTCTTAGTAAATGATCACAAAAACGTTACCATACTCTGTGACCAAAAACAAAACGAGAAAAATTTAAAACTTTAAAAACAATATTTAACAAATATTCCCATGAATAAATAAATTCACCCACACAACGAAAAGATCAAATTACAATATATGAGAAAAACAGTATTTAGCAACTGTTATTAATAAACGATCACAAAAATGTTAGTGTAATTATATAATCAAAAGAAAAAAATAGCAAAAATCAAAATTTCAGGAACAATTTTTAGCAAATATTAGTAAATAACAAATATATCAATGAAAAATTAAATTATCTCATGGAAAAAATAATAGACAAGCATATGAAAAAATAAAAAATACTTATGGTTGTAGAATAGAATTTGATGAAAAATATTTTCTCAAATGGTAAATATTGTATGATATTCATCAATAAATAAATATGTTTTCTGTAATTCTCACATATTAAAATTTAAAAAAAAAAAGAACTTTTGTGCAGAAGATGGAAATTTTAAAAACCAACAGTTTAATAAAGTGGAAATAAAAAAATAAGTGAAAAAGGCACCCTTCATTTATTTAAATACTCACACAACTAATAATATACTAACTAATGAAAAAATAAAATGTTCATATGGCTGTAGGATAAAATTTGATCCAAAATATTTTCTCTAATAGTATTTATTGTATGGTGTTCAATAATAAATAGATATGTAATGTTATCTATAATTCTACTAATAACTTTTGCTAAATATTTTTTTATATTTGATTGTCATAATAATTTGATCTTTTGGTCACATGGGCAGATTTTTTTATGAATATATTTGTTAAATATTGTTTATGAAGTTTGCTAATTTTTTTTGGTCATGTAAATACACCTACATTTTGTCATAATTTACTGATAGTAGTGGATTAATTTTGTTTTTTTATACTTGATTGCCATAATATATATATAAATAACTAGACCTTTTGGTTATGGACCATGCTGCAACAGTTTTTTTATTTTTGTTATTTTTTTTGTGGTCATTTCCTAATTCCTAACATGCTTGATAATTTGATTTCTACATGATTTTTAATTGTCCTTAATTACATAAAATTTGCATATTTATTTTTTAAATTTTTGATAAAAATTATGATTTTTTAACTGTATTAGACAAATAACTGGAACAGAATATGCCTTACAATGGTATCGACTACCCTTTCTTACTTGTTTGCATAGGCAATGGCTTTAGCCCCCCCCCTTACAAACCGAAATGGCAGAGTGCATTCTAAATTTGTATTGAATGATTTAATGCCATCCTCATTGCAAAATATACATCAAAGCAGTTTTAGAATTTATTTTTCTGGCAAATAAATAATAGAAAACTGAATTATTTTATGGCCTTTTCACTTATAATTTGATATTTATTTTGAATTTGTAACAAAAAGTTAAATAAATTGTTTTGATTATCTTTAAAAACGATTTCCAAACACTGTGATTGACTATTCACTCAATTGTTTTCTTCTAATAAAGTTAAATTTTTTTGATTTACATTATCTGAAGAGATTTATAACCCACATATTTTTACTTAAACTAATATCATTTTAGGTTGAAAATAATTGTTATTTTACTTTTAATACATGGCTTTGTATAACTAGAATAAAATTTCACCTATCAATAATGTGTATCAACTACTAGAGTTCATATAATTTTTCTACCATTTCATAACCCATATAAATTTTGGCACAATTCAATATTAGGTCATGGCTTAAAGGTTGTGAAATGCTGGGGTACAAAATACTAATAATCCCACAGCATATGGTTTAAAGTTATATGGTTTATAGCAAGTAATTTCAAGATATCTTTAATGCATGTAGTTGCCTGTTAAATTAAATTTAATAAAAAGTATAAAATATTAAAGTAAACTATTCCAGATCAAATTAAAAAGATATTAAAATAAAGTAATATTAAAGTATAGTAAAAATAATAAAGTTTGGAAGATTTTAAGTATGAAATCCTAAAAATATATAGAAAATGTTATATATCACAGAGAATGAAAAATCTATAAAGATTTCTCTGAGATCAGCCAGATAACTCAATAGCTAACTATATATCAACCAGCATTACTGATAAGTATAAGTAATACTCAAAATAAGTCATTCAAAAGAAATAATCATTCATCAACATGAATGATCAACATTAAATTAAATCAACAGTCCACTTTGTGACAGGATTAGAAATGGGTCTACTATAGACCAGGATAACTATTGCTCCTTTGCCAGCTTGGGACATTTATTTAAACATAATTTGATGCACAAACTAAGTATTCATCCACCAGAAACAATGCTGGGATATTAAAACATGCTAATCATGATCCATGCTCTGGCCACATAAGACCATTAATGTATTGGCAAACTATAAAGTTAGACTTTAATAAAACTAAACTAAAATAAAATGTAGTCCTTGGTACCAATCTAGAATCAAGTAGATGCCCCTAAGCACTAATATAGATCCCCCTAATATAATCAGACTATTATGCACAAATCTAGCTCAGAGACTGTAAACATTAATTGTATTTAAATTAACATTCATTTCAATTAATTTTAATTAAATTCACATTAATTGCAATTAATTTAATTTTAATTTAATTAACATTAATTTTAATGAAATTAAAATGAATTTGAATTACTTTTAATTGAATTAACAGTAAGTTTAATTAATTTAACATTAATTCAATGAAGTCTAATTAAATAAATATTAACTCAATTAATTTAATATTTATTTTAATTAGTTTTAATTAAATTAACAATTAATTTTAATTAAATCAACATTAATGTCAAACAATTTCAACTAAATCAACATTAATTTCAATTAACTTAATTTTAAGTTAATTATTATTAATTTCAATTAATTTAACAATAGATTTTTATTAATTTAACATTAATTACCAATTAATTGATTAATTTTAATTAATTTAATATTAATTTAATTAGTTTGAAATTAATTCAATTAATTAAATATTATTTTCAAATAATTTTACTTCAATTAAAATCAATTTCAATTAATTTTAATTGGGGGTCAAGCCTGGAGAAAAAATCATGGACCAGTCAAAATTGTGTGTTCATTCAACAAGACCTAAAATCCAAGCAAATGTATGTCCATCTAGTATGTGCAAGATACATAAGTCAGGAACAATACCAAATATAAATCTATTTACTAGTGCTCCAGGGTTTATGACTATATGAACAATGCTTTTGATGATACTAGCAAGTTTCCTCATTACCCTGTCCCAGCTAGAGTTCAGGGTTAACATATAACTTAATAAAAGATTTACACTTCATTAATTAATACTTATCCAAATTTATTACAATTACAGAATGGTGTGGAGTATACCTGACATTGATTGATAATTTAAATAAGTTGAAAATTTGACTGATTTGAACTGAAATAATAATAACTTCATGGCAACATAACAAAAGTAATTAATTTAAACCAATAAAATCTTGTAACTAATAAAAGTGATTTATTTTAAAGATTTGGAATCACAATTACATTATTTAAAATTCATTAAGTAAATCACATAACATTATAATTACTCAATATTACTGCATTTCAATTTAGCAAGCAATTACAATCCAATTAAGACACAGATTAAGTTTTGATGCAGCCAAAAATAAAATACATTTGTTTACTAAATGTAAACAATTGGTTAAGCAGTTTGCCAAGTATAAATCAGCAATAATCCATCATTTTAGCCCTCAATAAACTTATAAATTGAAGAAATTATATGTATTTTCTTTTTCCATACACATATATAGACAACTGAAGATGAATGGGTTATAGTTTGTAAGTTATGAATGTGGAAAAACAAAGGTTTATCTGACATAAATAACAATTCTATATGATATGTGATTAATTAATTAACTGGGTTAGCTAATGAGAGATGTGTGATCACAGTAGAGTGAGCATTTCAGGTTATAAATAGAAAGTAACTAAATAATGCTAATGGTGGTATGACATTATGGCTACAATAAAGGAACACATGAGGTCATTTATGATCCTCAGAGGCTGTGTTATGAAAAGTGACCCCTGACCAAAACATATCTCTGCATAACAATAAATGTTGATGTGTTGGGATGGTTTATCCATGTGTGCCCATGCACATTTTAATAGCAGAATCTAGACAAAGGAAATCCCTAGTAGGAAATACATCTACTTTTATGGGAGACTAACATTATTAGATTAGTCATATTTAAATTTCGGCAGGTCCCAAGAATTAAGTAGCAAAGCATGAACAATAATAATGAGAAGTTGAGCTTGCAAAATAATCACTATTGAGAGAGGAAAAATAGAGCATATCTAAGCAGATAAAACCATAATTGATTGGAATATTTATAAGTGGGAAGATTGTGCCATTGTCATGCTACAATGAGAAACATGTAAAACTGGAGACCCTACAAACATTGGTAACATTCATGACAACCTTTTTCAAAAAATAATTTATGCCAGATGAAAAAAACTGATGAGTGTTTTATCATTAGAATAAATGATAGCGCAGCAGCAAATATGATTTAATGAATCAAATAAAATATAGAAAATTGTTGCAGGTTTATAAAAACGATGAATTGAGAACTGCCTGTTACAATCATATTTTGTGAATCACAAATGTCATTTCATAAATCCAGAACCTGGGGTTTACAAACAAGACATTAGATGACTTTGGGGTTCATGGAAATAATGCAATAAGAAAATAGAAAACAACCAGAGTGAATGACATGGAATAGAATGAATACTTATATTTGTGTGAATATTATTTTATGTTTTAAACGTATATAAAACACACACATAGGAATTTTATTTGGAAAAGTACCAAACAAAAGTATATAAAAAGACATCTAAATATTATTTTATTGTCAATTTATTTATTGAACAAACCAAGATAAATATTTAAAATAACACTAGCACTATCATACTAGAAGTTTGATTAATTTATTATAAAAGTCTATGAACATATTTTAAAAATGAATGTTACTTCAGTATTTTATATTTTTATATTTTTGTGTATGCTTATGAAAACTTTATGTTTTAACTATGAATTGATGGATATTTTATTAAACTATAAGTGTATTTTTAAATTAGTACTATTATTACTATTTTAAATAGATGTGCAAAAGTTTAAAAGTCGGAGTAAAGGCTTATTTACTTGTTGATTAATTTATTTATTTTATGTGAAAATATGTAATTTTATTATTGTTTTCATTAGTTTAGTATTTAAAAACAGGCAAAACTCACTATATATATTGCCACACACAGCAAGCTAGAATAATCAATGGATGCCAGAAGGCTTGTGCATAAAATCCCCATCTAGTGCCTACTCATCCAATATCCCCAGACTAGTTTCTGGCTTATGGCCTTCATCAGTGAAAAGTCTTGGATCTGAGAGCACTGCACCTAGATCTTAGGATCTAATGCAACCCTCCAGCAACCACCTTTTATCTCCATTTAACTACAAAACTATGAGTCTTAAACTGAAAACACCTTAAGGTTTTCAATCCAAGCCTATTAGCTTATATAGTCATGTGGGTCTGAACCCAGTTTAGTACCCATACCTTTGGTTCTTTAATTACCATAGACATCACTATCCTAATAGGCAGGATTGGTTTTAAGCCAATAAACATCACATAACCATCTCCTCTTATGCTTGTGTATAACTGTTGTTAATAACAGTTATACACAAGCATAAAAGGAGATGGTCATGTGATGTTTATTAGTTTAGTATTTGCTAGATTTTTGTCAAATATATTTGTAACTATTGTATATAGTTTGTTAAAAGCATAGAATAATATATTACAAAAAGAATGATATATTACAAAAAGCATAGAATAATAAATTTTGTTAGATTTGTTTTATAAAGCTTTGTCTGATTTATTCACCATTACAATATATGATTGCCAGATACTAAAATAAATGTAATATTTGCATAATGCAGATATAATTAATTACTTAAGAAATCACAATGCTTCAAAATATAATATTTTTGAGAAATTTCATTTTGCATTAATATTATTATTATGGTCATAATTAATTTCACAATTCTTGCATAGAATTTAATATTGTTTGTTGTCACATATGTTCAGATTATATCAGATTATACCACATATTCTATTTAAGATGCCATATGAAAAATAAAAGATTATGCTATTATTGTTATTATCATTATTGTTAGTTACCACAATATTAAACAGTGGATAAGATTAATAATTATTTAATGAGGAATAAGATTATTATTATTATTTATTTATTATTATTATTAGTTATGTGTAGTTAAGGGTGATACAAAATCCCTTATCATACTTGACTACAGAAGATTATAAATGGATTAGAGTTATTTTAAAGAACCTGATATAATTATGGTTATTAAAAATCAGTCTTTCAAACTATTATGCATGCACTTTTTACAGTGTTAATAATAAACATAGCGCTATAAAAATAAATGCCTATTTATATATTATGTAATAAAGTGATTAGAATTTATTTAGTGATATTATTATAAATTATTATTATTTTAAAGTCATAAGAATGTTATGAATTCATTATTATTTGAAATAATATGGGGGGATAGTGTTTTTATGCCATTGAGATTGTATCCTATGGAATATTGGCTCAATATAATTCTTTACTGCTTGTACTTCGCTTCATTGTTTCAATTTATTAATCTTTTATTTATTTATTTTTTCATAAACTGAACCATTTATTATTTATTAATCAGTTAGAGCTAATTAAATAGAAGATATTATCGTAGGATATTTTTATTGTTAATTATAATAAGATTATATGTGTTTTAGCCAAGCATAATCATTTTATCTGAGCTAGTCTTATTTTGCTATCATTATATTTCTAAGTAGTGAGGATATTATATATATATATTCCAGATACTCGCATCCTCCATATATAGTGAAAGAATTACTTTGAGACTAATTAAAAATTCAGTTTTTAGTTTAAGCTGTAAATAATTTTAATTAGACCACCGCAGATTATCTAATATAACCAAGAGTCTAGTTTTATAATTCTAAATTTGTAAAAACAATTTTTAGAAATTAATAAAATTGCCAACAAAATGCATTCAATCGGCAATATTAAACCAGGGAAGTGAAAGGTAGAAAAACAAAATTAAAATTATAATTTAGTAATTAAATATGTTTTTCTAAGATAAGCTAATGGATTTTCCATCTGTGTACAAGCTTATAAACAACGAGATGGTCAAATTTGGAAAAATATAAATAGTCCAAATTTTATAATTGGTCAATTATATAATATATATATAGAGTTGTAAGATGAATCCATGCAAGTTTTATCTTTAAAATGGTGAGGTAGAAAAGCGTCAACTGCCACTTTCCCCCTGCTAGGAATAGGAGCATGGTCCTTTAAAATCTGATTAACAACATCACAGCGAAGCAGCCTGCCATAAAAAAATCTCCATTCAAAACCAAGCCATCAATTTCAAGAAAAAAGAATATCAACATACTGTCCCATATGACAGAAGCTGTGATGAAGACAATTGGTAAATTATAAATCTTGCAGAGCTCTCTTGATAAATTCTTAACTTTCTAATATCTACCTAAGCTATCTGTGTAAGAAATATACATTTAAAATCTGTATTCTAAATTTTGTAAAATCTATCAAATGTTAAACTATGTAAAAAACTCAATCTTGTCTGAATGTAAAATTTATAATTTAAAATTGTCAAGCGTTGTTAACCGAGAGGTCATCACAACCACCTTGCAAGCAAATAGTTGGTTGCAGACAGTTGTGAGTTCATGTCCTGGCCGATGCTATGACACATGAAAGGAAAAAAAAAATCACTCTTAAAACATAAAATACTCTAATAATCTAATTCAAGCTATATATATATCTGCAGTCTTTTATGCCTATCAAATCTATTTTAATTTACTTTTATAAGTTTGCCTTTTATTATTATGTAATTAATATGCCAAATAACTTTAAACCATGAATATTTATAAATATTAATTAGTGGAATTATTATCCTTAAGTTGTTTGGAGATATTATTATTTTAACTGATTGAGTTGTTGATTAATATTGTAGCAATCAGTTTTAGCCTAGATAAAGATGTGTTTGCTTAACTAGGATTGTGAATTATAATTTCTATATATGTAAACCGTATATCATAGGAATTAGCCACAGGAATATTATTAAAGCATATTTATAATGTTTTATCAGTAAGTACCATATGTTAGAGATGCAAATGATAACTTAAGCTAGGTTATTAATTAATTTAGCATCTAATTTGTACATTTGAGATATTAGTCTTGAGCATTGGGTTATATAGATATGCAAATAAATGCTATCTACTCTAAGCACATTAACTTAGTTAATGTATTTGCATTTTATATATGTTTATGTTGCAACTGTGTCCCAACTAAGTACTTTCTGTACATTAACTGCTTGCTGCATGTTTTTCAATGAGTTGCTGGCAGATGTCAGCTTGTCCACTTAGTTTGGGTAAAGCAAACTCTTTATAACTGAAACACAATGGTCCAGATTATTGTATCCCCAAACTATTAATGTTCTCATATTTGTAGCAAGTCATTTGGTCTTATGGCACTGACCATTCGATGCTGAAGACATGAATAATGACTCATTCACACCCTCTTGAGTTTTATTAGTATTTTTATGTGTACCATAGTGTATATAAGTAAACCTAGAGTGAACCAGTCCTCTCTCCCTATGTTAAATGCTTATTAAGCATTAAGCTGAACCCTAATCTAGGTTAACATGCTGACCTGCATATCTTTGAGCCTTTTTATGTGCTCAATCCTTAATCTGTTATATATATGCAGACACATTAGAAGTGCTGTATGATTAGTTGTTTAACTTTGGCTAATGTGTTCCGTATGATTTAGCAAACTACAAATAGCTAGGATTTGGCATATTTACTTAGGCATAAACATGAATAGTGCATATCATTTTATT